>WSYH01016841.1:0-12646 GCA_036426205.1 Ascaphus truei
CCTGCGCCTGCGCTTCTGTAATAATGCGGCCAGGTTTCCTGCGCTGACCCCTGTGTGGGGCGGGGGACGTCCTGCCAGGGACTGGTGCATGCGCCCTGCGTATCTGAGCCCTGCGCCTGCGCTTCTGTAATAATGCGGCCAGGTTTCCTGCGCTGACCCCTGCGTGGGGCGGGGGATGTCCTGCCAGGGACTGGTGCATGCGCCCTGCGTATCTGAGCCCTGCGCCTGCGCTTCTGTAATAATGCGGCCAGGTTTCCTGCGCTGACCCCTGCGTGGGGCGGGGGACTTGCCAGGGACTGGTGCATGAGCCCTGCGTATCTGAGCCCTACGCCTGCGCTTCTGTAATAATGCGGCCAGGTTTCCTGCGCTGAACATTGATCTGCGGAGCTTCCTCATGTATATATTCCTGTATTTCTGTGAGTATATGAGGTCAGGGCTGGACATTGCAAGCGATTCATTCCTAGCCTGGAATAAAGGCCTCCCAGGATGTATTTCCAGGCGCAGTATCTTCCCTGGGATTCACGGGACACAGTGCTGCAATGTGCTGCAGTTAGGGTTACTAGCATGTTGCTGGGATACACGGGACACAATGCTGCAATGTGCTGCAGTTAGGGTTACTAGCATGTTGCTGGGATTCACGGGACACAGTGCTGCAATGTGCTGCAGTTAGGGTTACTAGCATGTTCCTGGGATTCACGGAACACAATGCTGCAATGTGCTGCAGTTAGGGTTACTAGCATGTTGCTGGGATTCACGGGACACAGTGCTGCAATGTGCTGCTGTGAGGGTTACTAGCATGTTGCTGGGATACATGGGACACAATGCTGCAATGTGCTGCAGTTAGGATTACTAGCGTGTTCCTTGAGTCACGGGACAAGGGCTGCAAGTGTCTGCAGTTGGGTTACTTAGCACGTTCTGGGATCAACCGGGACACATGCTTGCCATGTCTGGCATTTAGGGTTACTCTGCATGTTGCTGGATACACGGGACACAATGCTGCAATGTGCTGCAGTTAGGTTACTAGCATGTTTGCTGGGATTCACGGGACACAATGGCTGCAATGTCTTCAGTTAGGGTTACTACAATGTTGCTGGGATACGTGGGAACACAATGCTGCAATGGTGCGCAGTTAGGTTACTAGCATTGTGTGGGCAAGGGACAGCAGTGCGGCAATGTGGCTAGTTAGGGTTCACTAGGCGAGTTGCGGGATACAGGGACACAGTGCTGCAATGTGCTGCAGTTGAGGGGTTACGTGCAGATTGTTGCTGTGGGATACACGGGACACAATGCTGCAATGTGCTGCAGTTAGGGTTACTAGCATTGCTGGGATACACGGGACCACAATGCTGCAATGTGCTGCAGTTTAGGGTTACTAGTCATGTTGCTGGATACAACGGGACCAATTGCTGCAATGTGCTGCATTATGGTTACTAGCATGTTGCTGGGATACACGGGACACCAATGCTGCAATGTGTCAGTTGGGTTACTATACATGTTGCTGGTATATCACGGGACACAGATGCTGCATGTTCTGCTGTCAGTTAGGGTTACTAGCATGTTGCTGGGATACACGGACACATGCTGCATTTGTGCTGCAGTTAGGTTATCTAGCATGTTGCATGTGGGATAGACACGGTGAGCAACATGCTCAATGTGCTGCTAAGGTTAGAGGTTACTTTTAACACACCCCATTGAACTGCCATGTGCTTGGATTTCACGGACACAGTGCTTCAATGTGCTCAGTTAGGGTTACTAGCATGTTGCTGTGCATACACGTGGACAACAGTGGCTGCCATTAGGCTAGATTGGCGGGTCACTAAGCATAGGTTACTGCTGCTGGGATCAACTGGACAAGTGCGCAATGTGCTGCATTAGATTTACTAGCATGTTGCTGTATAAGAAAGGACCCATACAATGCTGCTGATGTACGTGCAAAGTTAGAGAGTTCTACTAGCGTTGCTTGGGATATCACGGACAACAGTGCTGCAATGCTGCATTAGGGTTACTACTAGGCAACTTTCTTGGGATACACGGACACAGTGCTGCAGATGTGCGTGCAGGTGGTTACTAGCATATGTTGCTGGGATACACGGACACATGCTGCAATGTCTGGCATTTAGGATTATAGCATGTTCTCACTGGGATTCACGGGACACGTGCGCATGTGCTGCATTAGGTTACTAGCATGTTGCTGGGATACACGGGACACAGTGCTGCAATGTGCTGCTGTTGGTTCATACTTGTTGCTTGCGGGATACACGGGACACAATGCGAGCAATGTGCGGCGTAGGGTTACTACTAGCAGCATGTTACTGGGAATCACACGGGACACAGTGCTGCAATGTGCTTGCGTTAGGGTTACTAGCTGTTGCTGTGGATCCACTGGCAAGACACAATGCTGCAATGTGCGCAGGTATAGGTTACTAGCATGTTGCTGGATAGCTGCGGGACCAATGCTGCAAGGTGCTGCAGTTAGGGTTACTAGCATGTTCGGGGATAACTGCACACATGCTGCAATGTGCTGGCAGTTAGGGTTACTAGCATTTGCTGGATTCACACGGACACGTGCTGCATTGCTGCAGTTAGGGTTACTAGCATGTTGCTGGGATAACGGGAACACAGGCTCAATGTGCTGCTTAGTGTTCTGCTTTGCTGGATACAGACAAATGCTGCAAGGGCTGCAATTGAGGTTACTAGCATTTTGCGGGGATACCCGTGGACACATGCGTGCATGTGCTGCATTTAGAGTTTTCTGCATGTTGCTGGGAACCGTACCCAGTGCTGCAATGTTGCTGTAAGTAGGGTTACTAGCATGTTTGCTGGATACCACGGACACAATGCTGCAATGTGCTGCAGTATAGAGGGTTCTAGCATGTTGCTGGATACACGGGACACAATGCTGCAATGTGCGCGCAGTTAGGGTTACTTCGCATGTTGCTGATTTATAACAGGCACACATGCTGCAATGTGCTGTGAGATTTAGGGTTTACTGCCGCATGTTATAGCTGGGACTCACGGGACACGTGCTGCATTGCTGCAGTTAGGTTACTAACATGTTGCTGATCACGGACACAATGTGCAATGTGCGCGTTAGGTTACACTAGCATTTTGCTGGGATACACGTACACAATGCTGCAATGTGCTTGCAGTTAGGGTTACTCAGCATGTTGCTGTGGATACACGGCACACAAACTGCGCATGTGCTGAGTTAGGTACTACGCATGTTGCTGGGATCCACGGGAACAGTGCTGCAATTGTGCAGCAGTTGAGGGGTTTACTCACGCATGTTGCTATCGCTGGATACACGGGACACAGTTGCTGCAATGTGCTGCATTGTAGGTTACTACATGTTAGCTGGGATACAACGGACACAGTGCTGCATGTGCTGCAGTTAGGGGTCTTACTCTCATGTTGCTGGGATACACGGTACACAATGCTGCAATGTGCTGCAGTTAGGGGTTTACTCATGTTGCTTGGTGATACCGGAGACCCATGCTTGCAATTTGCTGCAGTTAGGTTTACTAGCAGGTTGCTGGGATACACGGGACACAGTGCTGCATGTGCTGCGTGGGGTATTACTTCACTGCATGTTCTGGGATACCGGGACACAGTGCTGCAATGTGCTTGCATGTAGGGTTACTACGGCATGTACTGTGGATACCCGGAACAACGTGCTGCATGTTCAGGGTTACTCGCATGTTGCTGGATAACCGGGGACACCAATGCTGCATGTGCTGCAGTTTGTTAATAAGCTGTTTCTGGGATACACGGAACCAGTGCTGCATGTGCTGCATTAGGGTTACTAGCATGGTTCCTGGGATACACGGGAACCATGCTGCAATGTGCTGCCATTAGGGTTTACTAGCATGTTGCTGGGTTCGATCAGGAGGGACCATGCTGCAATGGTTGGCAGTTATGTTACTCGCATGTTGCTGGGTTCATGAAACACGGACACATGCTGCAATGTGCTGCAGTTAGGGTTCTAGCATTGTTGCTGGGATACACGGGACACAGTGCTGCAGTTAGGGTTCTCCGCATGTTGTTGGATACACGAGACACGTGCTTCAATCTGCTCGAGGGTTACTAGCATGTTGGCTGGGATACATGGGACACAAGTGCTGCAATGTGCTGCAGTTAGGGTTACTCGCATGTTGCTGGTATACCGGGACACAGTGCTGCAATGTGCGTGCAGTTAGGGTTACTAGCATGTTGCGTTTGTCTGGGATTCCACGGAGCACACATGCTGCAAATGTGCTGCTTAGGTTACTAGCATTTTCTGGGCTAGGGATTCACGTACAGGCATGCTGGCAATGTGCTGCAGTTAGGGTTACAGCATGTTGCTGGATTACACGGACACAGTGCTGCATGTGCTGCGAGTTAGGTTTACTAGCATGTTGCTGGTTTCACGGGACACAGTGCTGTAATGTGCTGCGTTAGTGGTTACTAGCATTTTCCTGGGGATACCACGGGACACACGTGCTGCGCAAATGTGCTGCAGAGTGTAGGGTTGGCTACGCATGTTTCTGGGATACACGGGACACAATGCGGCAATGTGCTGCATTTAGTTACGTAGAGCATGTTGCTGGGATACACGTGACACACAATGCTGCAATGGTGCGGCAGTTAGTTACACATGTTGCTGGGAACACGTACACAATGCTAATGTGCTGCAGTTAGGTTAATAGCAATGTTTGCTGGCGGGATTCACAGGTACCTGCAGTGCTTGCAATTTGCTGCAGTTAGGAGTTACTAGCATGTTCTACTAGGTGGATTCACTGAACACAATGCTGGCAATGTGCTGCAGTTAGGGTTACTAGCATGTTGCGGGATTCACACGGACACAGTGCTATCAATGTGCTGCAGTTAGGTTACTAGCATGTTGTCTGGGATTCACATGACACCAGTGCTGCAATGTGTGGCAGGTTAGGGTTACTAGCATGTTCCTGGGATTCACGGACACAGGCTGTCATGTGCTGCTGTGAGGGTTACTAGCATGTTGCTGGGATACATGGGACACAATGCTGCAATGTGCTGGCAGTTATGATTACTAGCGTGTTCCTGGGATTCACGGACACGTGTGCAATGTGCTGGCAGTTAGGGTTACTAGCATGTTTGCTGGGATACCCGGACCACAGTTGCTGCAATGTGCTGCAGTTAGGGTTACTCGCATGTTGCTGGGATACACGGGACACATGCTGCAATGTGTGCATGGTGGGTTACTAGCATGTTGGCTGGGATACACGGGACACATGCTGGCAATGTCTCTGCGTTTTAGGGTTACTAGCATGTTGCTGGGATACCACGGGACACAATTCGTCCAGTTGTGCAGGTATGGGTTACTAGCATGTGCTCTGGGAACATAGACAACGGGTACCAGTGCAGCACAATGTGCTAGTCAGTTAGGGTTACTAAGGCATGTTGCTGGGAATTAAGCTGGGACCAGCAAGTGCAATGTGCTGCAGTAGGGTTACTATCATTTGCTGGGATTGCACGGGACACATTGCTCCATGTGCTGGGCAGGTTAGGTTACTAGCATGTTGCTGGGATACATGGGACACATGCAGCACTGTGCTGCAGTTCGTGTTACCTAGTATGTTTGCTGCTGTGATACACCCAACACGGTACACAATGCTGCATGTGCTGCATTAGGGTCCTACAGTTGCTGGATCCACGGGACAAATGCTGCAATGTGCAAAGGGGAAGGAAACCAGTAAGGTTACTAGCATTTGCTGGTATTCACTGGACACATTGCTCAATTGCTGCAGTTAGTGTTACTGAGCATATTCCTGGATACACGGGACCAGTGCTGTCAATGTGCTTACATTAGGTTACTAGCATGTGGCTGGGATACACGGGACCATGCTGCAACTGTGCTGCATAATTAGGTTTACTACATGTTGTTTGACTCACGTGCCAACACGTGCTCAATGTGCTGCGTTAGGCGTTTACTAGCATGTTGCTAGGGGATCCACGGGCCAAAGAACAGTGCATGCATTGCTGGCATTGAGGGTTACTATCATGTTCTGGGAATCCGGGACCACGTGCATGTCTGCATTGAGTTACTATCATGTTGCTGGATACCTTGACCCAAATGACTGGCATGTAACTGAGAGTAGATTTCTACAGGTTGCTGGTATAAAACGGGACGCAGTGCTGCAAGCATGTTGGCTGCATTAGGGTTACTTCTAGCCCAGCACGTTGCTGGATACAGCACGGGACACAGTGCTAGCAAATTCTGCTCGCTGTGAGTGGGTTACTACATTTGCTGGATACAACACGGGACACAATGCTGCAATGTGCTGCAGTTAGTGTATACTAGCATGTTCCTGTTGAATTCACGGGCACAGGGCTGGAAGTGCCAGTTAATGGTTACTAGCCAATGGGCTGGATCACGGGACACGTGCTGGTCAAGGTGCTGCGTTGGGTTACTATCTCTGTTGCATGTGATAACAGGGAACCAATCTGCAAATGTGGCTGCAGTTAGGTTACTTAAGCATGTTGCTGGGATACCTGTGACCCCATGCTGCAATGTGCGGACAGTTAGGGTACAGCAGTTGCTGGGATACACGGACAAAATCTGCAAATGGTGCTCAGTTAGGTTCTCTACATGTTTCTTTGCTGGGATACACGTGACGACAATGCTGGCAATGGTTCTGTCATTGATGGTTACTAGCCTGGTGCTGGGGATAATGGCAGCCATGCAGCAATGTGCTGCTTTTGGTTACTACATGTTGCTTGTGGGATTCCGTGGCAACAGTGCTGGTGCCATGTTGCTGCAGTCTTAGGGTTTACTAGCATGTTGCTGGGGATCCCTGGGACACAGTGCATGCAATGTGCTCAGTTAGGTTACTAGCCACATGGTTGCGGATCACGGGACCAGTTCTGCAATGGTTGCGCAGTGAGGGTTACTAGCATGTTCTGGGTAACACGGACACGTTCTTGTGTCATTTTGCTGCATTGTTTATAGTTTGCTAGCATGTTGCTGGGATAAACACGGGACACAGTGCTGCAATGGTGCGGTTAGTTAGGTTACTAGCTTTGCTGGGATACACGAGGGACAAAATGCTGTGCAATGTGCTGCTTAGGGTTCCCTAGCATATTGCGGGCTACACGGGACCAATTGCGTGCATTTGCTGCATTAGGGTTACATCGCTAGTTTCTGGGATACAACCGGCAACAATCCTTCAATGTGCGCTGTAGTGGGGTTATCTCGATAGTTGCTGTCTGGGACCTTTCACCAACGGAACACAGTGCTGCAATGTCTGCCGGTAAAGTGTTAACCGTGAGCATGTGCTGGGATCACGGGCCAATGTACGGACATGTGTGCTGCAGTTAGGGTTACTAAGCATTTGCTGGGATAACAACGGCACCCATGCTGCAAATGTTCTGGCAGTTAGGTTCTCGCATGTTGTGGGACCGGCACACAATTTCTGCAATGTGCTGCAGTTAGTTTGCATGTTGCGTAGGATAACAACTGACCACATGCTGCAATTTGCTGCAGTGAGGGTTACACGCATGTTGGCAGGGGTCCACGTTACACAGTGCTGCATGTGCTGCATTGGGTACTACATTACTGGGAATAACACGGGACAAGTTGCTTCATGTGCATATCAGTTAGGGTTAACTCGTATGTTCCTGGGATAAACAACGGACACATGCGTGCAATGTGCTTCAGTTAGGCTTTCGCGCATGTATCTGGGCTCCTGGCCCCAATGCTGCAATGTGCTCAGGTTTAGTTATTACTGTTACTAGCATGTTCTCTGGATACACGGGACACAGTGCTAGCAATGTGTGCAGTGAAGAGCTCCTCACTACTCGGCATGTTGCGGGGGATCCACGGACACAGTGCTGGCAATGTGCTGCATTATGGTTACTAGCCTGTATCTGGGATCCACGGGCACGTTCTGCAATGTGAAGTGGTTACTACTCGCATGTTGCTTATGGGAACACACGGGACGCAATGCTTCAATGTGCTGCAGTTAGGGTTACACTAGCATGTGCTGTATACCGGGACACAATCTGAATGTGGCTGGCAGTATGGTTACTAAGCATTTCTGGGTACACGGGACACAATGATGCCGTGTGCTGCAGTTGGGTTTATAACTAGCCATGTTGCTATAGGGATTCCGGACACAATGCTGCAATGTGCTGCAGTTAGGTGTACTAGCATGGGCTTGGTATGACGGACACAGTGCTGCAATGGTGCGCATTTAGGCGGGTTACTGAACATGTTCTGAGGATCACGTGGACCCAGTGCTGCTTTGTAGCGGTTACCGCATGTTTGCTGAGGTACACTAACACAGTGCTGACAATGTGCCTGGCAGTGAGGTTACTAGCTGTTGTACTGGGATACAGGGGACACAGTGTCTGCAATGTGTGCTGCAGGTAGGGTTACTCGGCGGCTGTGCTGAGGATACACGGACCAACAGTGCCTGCAATTGGCTGCTGTAGGGTTTACAGCAGTTGCGGATTCACTGGACACAATGTCTGCCATGTTGCTGCAGTTCGGGTACTAGCTGTTGCCTGGGATTCACGGGACAAGGTGCTGGCAAATGTGCTGCAGTTAGGTTTACTAACTAGAAGTTTGCTCTGGTATTCAATGGACAAAGTGCTGCAATGTGGCTGCAGGTTAGGGTTACGACATGTTGCGGGGATTCACGGGACACGTGCGTTGCAATGTGCTGCAGTTTAGGGTACTAGATTTCCTTGTGGGATTCACAGGTACACTTGCATGCAATGGTGCTGCAATTAGGGTTACTAGCAGTTGCTCTGGGATACACGGGACCATGTCGGCAAATGTGCTGCGTTAGGGTTATACATCGCAGTTGGCTTGGGATACACTGACAACGTGCCTGCAAATGTGCTGCAAGTGAGTGTTTACTCCGCAATTTGCTGGGATACACGGGACACAGGGCTGCAATGTGCTGCATTATGGTTCTATCATGTAAGCGGGCTACACGGGATCACAGTGCTGCCAATGTGCTGCGTTAGGTTACTCGCATGTTGGGATCACGGTACACAATGCTGCATTCGGCAGTTATGGTTTACACATCGCATGTTCTGGGATACAAACACGGACCCAATGCTGCAAATGTGCTGCAGGTTAGGTTTCTATCATGTTCTGTATCCACGGGCCCAAGTGGCCTTGCAAGTGCTGCCGTGGGTTACTACCTTTACTCGCGATGTTGAGCTGGATACCGGGCCATTGCGCATGTGCTTTCTTAGGTTACGTACCATGTAGCCTGGGATACACGGGACCACAGGCTGCAGCAATGTTACAGGTTAACTCAGCATGTTGCTTCTGGGATACACGAGCAAACATGCGTGGGTTCAATGTGCTGCAGTTGGGTTAGCTAGTGTTCGGGATAACACGGCCAATGCTGCATGTGCTGCAGAGTAGGTTACTATCATGTTCCTGGGATAACATCACTTGACACAAATGCCTGCTGCCATGTGCTGCAGTTAGGGTGACTAGCATTTTTGGCTGGATTCACGGGACAACTGCCTGCATGTGCTGCAGTTATGTTACGATCAGGTTGCAATGGTAGATTCACGGGAACTCCAAGTGGCTGCAAATGTGCTGCATTTAGGGTTACTGGCATTTGCTGGATTCACGGACATCCATGCCTGAGATAGGTGTTACTCGTCATGGTTATCTGGGATACAGAGACACAGTGCATGCAATGTCTAGGCAGTGAGTTACTAGCATGTTTGCTGTGATTACATGGACACACATGCTGGCAATTTCTGCGTAGTGTTACTACGTCATGTGCTGGGATACCTGTACACAGTGCTGCAATGTCTTCAGTTAGGGTTACTAGCATGTATTGCCCTGGATCACAGGACACAATTCTGCAATGTTCTTGCAGTTAGAGGTTCTAGCATGTTGCTGGGATTCACGGGACATGTGCTGCAAATGTGCTGCAGTTAGGGTTACTACTAGCAGTTGGCTAGGGTTCACGGTACACGTGTGCAATTTGCTGTCAGTGTAAGGTTTTACAGCCTGTTGCTAGGGAATGCACTGGACCAGTGCTGCAATGGTGCTGCAGTTAGTGTTACTAGCTGTTCCCTGGGATTCCCGGGGACAAAAAAAAAACGCACAAGTGCTGCATTGTGCAATTAGGGTACTAGCAGTTTGCTGGGCTCACGGGAACAGTGCGCAGATGTTGCTGCATTTAGGGTTACTCGCATGTTGCTGGATACTACGACACAGTTCTGCAATGTGCATGCAGTTAGGGTTACTCGCTATGTGCCTGGGGATACACTGACACAATCTGCAATGGGCTGCAGTTAGGGTTCCTCGCATGTTGTCTGGGGATCCCAGGGCCCACATGCGTGAAATTGCTGCAAGGTTAGGTTTAACTACTCTCATGTTTCTGGATACAACGGGACACATTTCTGCATGTGCTGAGTTGGTTACTCGCAATGTTGCTTGCTGGGATCCACGGGACACAGTGCTGCAATGTGCTGCAGTAGGTGTTACTTCACTCTCGCAGGTTTCCGGTACACGGACCAGTGTGCATGTTCTGCAGTTAGGTACTAGCATGGTTGCTGGGATACACTGGACAACATGCTCCAATGTGCTGGCAGTTAAAGGGTTAAGCTATCATGTTGCGGGGATTTCCCGGGGAACACAGGGCTGCTAGCAATTGCTGGCGTTAGGTTTACTAGCAATGTTTCCTGGGATTCCCGGAACACAATGCTGCAATGGTGCTGCAGTTAGGGTTTACTAGCTGTTGCTGGATTCCGGGGACACATGCTGCCATGTGTCTGCAGTATGGTTACTACATGTTCCGTGATTCACGGGACACACAGTGCTGCCAGTTCGGCTTGAGGTACTAGCATGTTGCTGGGATACATGGGACCACTCTTCAATTGTCTGTCAGTTAGGAGACTACAGCGTTTTCCTGGGATTGCACTGTTGGGACACAGTGCTGCAATGTGCTGCGTTAGGTTTACTAGCATGTTCTGGAGCCCGGGACCCGTGGCTGCATGTGCTGCAGTTAGGGTTACTCGCTGTTGCTGGGATAACACGGGCCAACAATGCTGCAATGTGCTGCATTTAGGTTACTACATTTTGCATGGATCACGGGACCTTGAACAATCTGCAATGGCTGCAGTTAGGGTACTAAGCTGTTGCTGGGCTTCAACACGAGTGCGCGAGGGGATCCCATCTCGTCAAATGTTCTACCTTAGTTTTACTACATGTTTCTGAGGGATTCAACGGACACAGTGCTGCAAAAAAATGTGCTGCAGTAGGTTACTAGCATGTTGCTGGGATTCACGGACACAATGGGCGCAATTTGCTGCAGTATAGGGTTACTAGCATGTTGCTGGCCTGCTTCACGGACACGTGCTGGTCAATGTAGCTGCATTTAGGTTTACTAGCATTTTCCTGGGATTCACGGACACAGTGCTGCAATTGCTGCTGTGAGGGTTACTACATGTTGGCTGGGATAACATTGGACAACAATGCTGCAATGTGCTGGGCATTAGGTTAACTACTGCTGTTCCTGGATTCACTTGACCAGTGGCTGCAATGTTACGGCATTTAGGGTTCTACATGTTGCAAGGGGATAACCTCGACCCGTGCTGCAATGTCCTAGTGCTGCAAGTTAGGGTTACTCGCATGTCTGCTGGATCAACACGTGACAATGCTGCATGTGCTGCAGTTCGGGTTACTAGCATGTTGCTGGGATACCGGGACACCAGTCTGGCAAAAATTGACTGCAGTTTGGTTCTAGCGGTTGCTATGTATACAACCGGGACCAATGGCGGCAAGTGCTGCAGTTATGGTTCTGCTGTTCTGGATCCCGGACCATCTGCAATGTGCTGCAGTTAGGGTTACTAGCTATGTTCTGGGAACATGGGACACAGGCTTGCACTGTGCTGCATTTAGGGTTACTAGCATGTTTGCTGAGAGTGGGATCACGGACCCAGTGCGGCCTGTTCCTGCGTTTCGGGTACAGCATGTTTGCTGGGATAACATGGGACAGTACCATGCTCCGAATTGCTGCAGATTAGGGTTAACTATTATGTTGCTGGGATACACGACACATGCTGCTGTGCTGCATTCAGGTTACTACTACTGTTGCTGGTATACCACGGACCATGCTGCAATGTGCCTACGTAGGGTTACTAGCATTTGCTCTGGTCTCACTGGACACAGGGCTGCAAATGTGCTGCAGTTATGGTTCCTATCAGTTCATGTTCCTCCCTGGGATAACACCGTGACACAGTGCTGCAAGTGTGCATTAGGTTACTAGCATGTTGCTGGGATACACCGGGACACAATGGCTGCAATGTGCTGCGTATTTTATTAGGAGGGTTACGAGCTATGTTGCTTGGACTCACGGGACAAAGTGGCTGCAATGTGCTGCAGTTAGGGTTACTACTAGCATGTTGCTGGGATAACACTGTACACAGTTCTGCACATGTCTGCATTAGGTTTACTAAGCATTTTGCTGGGCATCACGGACATAGGCGCACAATGTGCTGCATTAGAGTAAACTAGCATGTTGCTGGGATACCGGACACAATGGCTGACAATGACGACTGGCATTGAGTTACTGCATTGCTGGGAATACACGGACACGCAGTGCTGGCAATGTGCTGCATTATGGTACTTCACGTTGCTGGGATAACG
>WSYH01016842.1:0-12646 GCA_036426205.1 Ascaphus truei
GTGTTTAGTTATGTTTTATTATTGTGTGTCTTGTGTATTAATGTATTATAATTAGGGTGCCCATTGAGTGCTATAGAGGCTTATCATGCCCATATTATTATTATTATATGGGTATGATGTACCACTGTACTACTCAATGGGTACAGGGTGGGTATAGTCAGTCTGGGGTTGGTGCTTAGGCCTCACGGATGGGTGAAGGGGGTATTAGCCCTAAGGATGGGTGTCTAGACCTTGCGGGTGGGTAGCGGTTGGGTAAACACCTTTAATACCTAAAGTAATGAAGGGGTTAAGTCGTCCCGCAACCCCCCCGCAAGGCCTAAACAGCCACTAGGGGCCAAATTCCCCCTTCACCCACTCTCGCTAGCCACAGTAAGCCTGGCATGGGTGTTTAACCCCTTCATTGCTTAGCGGTTAGCCACTAAGGTAATGAAGTTTCTGTAAATGCATTTTTCCTGCATCGGATGCATGCCGGGGGGCTCCGGTGCTTATATTAATAGCTATCAGCTCCGGAGACCCCCGGCATCAATCCGAGGCAGGAAAAGGGCCTGATTTTTTCTAAGTTCCGACACATCGCAGCTCATCGAGGCATCTCCCCACCAATTTACCTAAATTTTGAGGTGAATTGGATTTGGGGAGAGGTTCGCCTTTTAGGGCTGCGATAGGCGGCGAAAGCCGACTTGCAGGTAGTAGAATCGCGCGAGTTTATGATCCTTCCGAAAATGGTCGATAAGCGGCTGATCACCGCTCAATTGGCGATTTTCTTTTGATCATAAGTTTTTGCGTCGATACAGGCCGTTATCGAGCACTTATCGAGGCTTACTGAATACGAGTAGCCATTTTGGTCGATAAGTGCTCGATAAGGGCCTTATTGAGGCTTTCTGAATGAGGCCCACAATCTTATAATGTTTTGAATCTTTATTATGGTGGGTACAAAAATGTCTAGAGACACTATGGGGCCTATTCTATAAACTTCGATAACAAACTCAGAGGATTTTGAGTACTTCCTGAACGATTTGGCAAGGTTGCTATTCAGAAAGCTCCTATGAACTGCCAAACTCGTTCAGGAAGTGCATCTCACCAAACAGTCTCACTCCTGCTGAAACACAATGAGCGGGAGCTAAAAAAAGAGCTCCAACTTGTATTTTTGAGAAAACCACGCTAGTCACGCTATTCTGAACAAGCGAGATACTCGCCAATTTCATCTCAACACCCCAAGGGTGGTGAGATGGGATTTGCGAGTAAGACATAGAAAAATATATATTTTCTTGCAATGAATTGAAGCCGGGAGTCTCTGGAGCTCATCCTCATCCAAGCCCATCCTCTTTTGAAATTCTAGTTGGCAAAATCTGCATCCCCTTTTCTAAGCCCATATTGCTTGCTGGCATCTACCGCCCCCCTAAAGCCCCTCTACAATCCCTGACTGATATCACCCAATTTCTTGGCTCCATTTCCTCTCTGAATGAGAAGAGTGAGCTGCTACTTCTTTGAGATTTCCGGCTTCAATTGGGCTTACCCTAAAAACCACACGAAAATCCGATAAAACTCAAGTCACTAACCATCGGCACGCTCATTTCCCAATCCACACGGATAAACCTAACTCGCATAACCATTCCTTGCTAGACTGGATTCTCTCCTCAAACCCCACAAATTCAATCCTCTTGCATCCTTCCTGACATTTTCCAGTGACCATGCAATAGTGTACTGTGTAAGGAAAATTAAAACGCCCCATTAAGCCCTTAAGTTTCCTCACTAGACATTTAAAAACTTTAAACCCACAACAGTTCCTGGATGACCTTACCAACTGCCCATGGCACAGAATCGATTTAATTCCCGCCCCTGATTCTGCGCGTTGACTATTTTCCATCAGAGTTCTTAAAACTCTGCTGCGATACCCTGTGGCTCCACTTACGCAAATAAGGGTAGGGGGGCCCACCTTCCAGGGTTACAACTGACCTTATTGCACTCTACCAGCTCAGAAACCGTTTTGGAAAAGCTACAAGTAACGACTGGCACTACCAAGGATCTCAATCCCTACAATGCTTCGCGGAACATGTGCACAAGGCAACAAGGCATGCAAAAGCACATATTTATCTGACAATCTCCACCAAAATACAACAACCCAGCTAACTTCTGGAAGGTTATCAAACAACATATTCCAGCCTTCTAACCACAACAACACCCAGTAATATCACTAGGGGGTATTTCTCTGACAGACCCCACTGACATTGAAATGCCATTCAATGATTCCTTTGTGGGGTGCGCCACACTTATTAGCAAAACGCAGCCCAACCACAAACTGAATCTCATCCTGGGAGTACCCCTATAGTCCCCACCCCCTCCCACACTGCCCCACACTTTTCAATTTGGCCCAGTATCTGAAGAGGAATTATACACAGGCTCCTCAAACTAAAACTAGGTAGCCAATGTGGACCTGACTTACTACCTCATCAGATTCCTACGACTGGTGCCCAGCCATTGCCAAACCAATTGCGTCCATAGTCCAACTCTATCCTGTCTGCAGGCCTATCCCTAACCTGGAAAACTGCCAGAGTTGTCCCAATCTTCAAAAGTGGAGACAAAAACACTGTCTCAAACTACAGCCATCACACTTCTCCCAATTCATCCAAAGTCATGGAAAAATGTGCCCACTCTCAATTAAAAGCGATTTCTATACCAAGACAAATTTCCCTAGCCAATTCCAATCTGGGTTTTGTCCCAAATACTCCACCGTAACTACCCTGCTAAAAGTTTGCAATGAATCCTGTGTGGAATGGAACGAGGTCAACTCACTGGTGCGTATTGCTAGATTTTGCAAAGGCTTTTGACACAGTTGATCATTCTATCCTGCTCACAAACTCCAGAGCTCTGGAATAGGGAAGCTTGCTTAAACTGGTTTCATCAGTCCTACCTATCAGAAGATCCCAACATGTGTCCATCTCAGGCTCTAACTCAACCCCCCTGGACATCACCTGTGGTGTACCGCAAGGCTTCTGTTCTGGGGCCACTACTCTTCTCAGTGTTCATTAATAATCTTCCCACACTTTGTAAAGGAAGCCTCATACCACATGTATCAGATGACACAATCCTATATGCACACAGCCATAGCCTCTCTTGACCTTCAACACTACTTCAGTCTAACTTTTTGATACTCGAAAACTGATTTCCCAAAACAAACTGTTTTAAAACACACAGACTGTAACAATGGTATTCGGACCAAGACTAAATTTTTAAAGCTTCCAGTGACTGAGTCCCTGATTAGAACCACGCTAACACCACCCTAAACACCTGTCACTAGTTTTTAAATACCTGGGCTTATGTTTTGACTCCCACTTAACATTGGGATGCCCATTGATATCCTGACAACCAAAACATATGCCAACTACGGGCACTTTACAGGAACTCTCCTCCCTAAGTCTCCTGGACAGAAAGCGTATCGCACAGCAGATCCTAATGCCAATTATTGAACTATGGGACATAGTATAGCGGCTCGGCACCTCAAAACCCCACCTAGCAACTTGACACCCTCTACAATTCAATTTGTCGTTTTGTTCCTCCATGCAACTACAACACACATCACTGCGATATGCTCAAAGAACTAATTGGTCATTCACTAAGTCTAGGCGCAAAGTTCACCTTTCCTGTCTTGCCTTTAATTCTTCATGGGCCAAGCTACCCAGCTACCTGAACAAGCTCCTCACCCCTACCACATGCAGCACTTATCACCTGAGATCAACTCCAAAAGACTGTTCATGGTCCCAAGGCTCAACAAAGTATCCGGACGTTCCTCCTTCTCCTACCGTTGCACCACAAAACTGGAACAACCTACCAGAACTCTCACATCCACCACCAATTTAAGTTCTTTCAATCTAAGGCTGTTCCTCACATTTTAATCTGGTCTGTAACTGTTTCATACGCCCATAACATATATTTCTTTAACTGGGGCACGCAATGTCTTGTATATAATGTATACCCTGTTCATTTATGTAACTGTATTTGTACCATGTATTATTTGTTTTTCTCTGGCTCGGACATACTTGAAAACAGAAGTAAACTCTGCATGTATTACAATCCTGGAAAATATTTTATAAATAAATAAATAAATTATAAAAAGTCCTTGTCTCCCTGACACACACACTAGCGATAAACTTTTATGGAATGCATATGCATAGTTACATAGTTACATAGTAGATGGGTTGAAAAAAGAATTCTGTCCATCAAGTTCAACCTATGCTAAATTTAGACAACAGATATTTTATCATATATCTATCTATACTTATGATCCAGAGGAAGGCAAACAAAAACCCCAGATCATATCACCAATGATATCTCATAGGGGAAAAATAAATTCCTTCCTGACTCCAAGAATTGGCATCGTTTAATCCCTGGATCAACCTCCTTCCCATGTATACTTATTTGGTATATCCCTGTATACCTTTCTATCTAAAATATGTCCAACCTTTTTTTTACAAATCTATTGTATCTGCCATCACAGTCCTCCATGGGTAATGAATTCCACATTTTAACTGCCCTTACTGTAAAGAATCCTTTCTTTGTTGCTGGTTAAATCTCCTTTCCTCCAACCTTAAGGGATGGCCCCAAGTCCTTTGTACACTGGCGACACACTTTATCGCAGTGCGGCCAGATCCGCAAGCCGGGAGATTTCCCGGCTTGCTAGTGGCCGCCCCTCGGCGTGCCGCGCGTCATAGACGCGCGGTCACGCGTCATCGGAGCCTGCCGCCCCCTGCACGCGTGTCCAAGGGCTCCCCGAGGGAGCCCTGGTGTCCCCGCGATCGCGGGACGCGGCAGGGGTTCCGGGGGACCCGCTACCGGCAGCGGTAGGGAAGCTCCCCGATCGGAGCGCTCTTCCGCTGCTTTCGGCGCGCGCCCGTTCACACTCGGGCGCGCCAGCTACTGCTTCGGCACAGAAGAACGGGCAAATGCTCGAATAAACTGTGCCGCAGCAGTACTACCCATGGGATGAATAGTTCTTTTGAAAGCTCCTTGTATTGTCCCCGAATAAATTTGTATATAGTTATCATATCCCCTCTTAGACGCCTTTTTTCTGATGTAAATAAATCTAATTTAGCTAGTCTCACCTCATAAATTAGATTGTACATCCCCTTTATTAATTTGGTGGCTCTTCTCTGCACTCTCTCTAGTTCCATAATGTCTTTTCTTAGGATTGGTGCCCGAAATTGTACTCCATATTCAAGGTGTGGTCTTACTAAAGCTTTGTAAAGGGGCATAATTATGTGTACTTCCCTTCAATCTATTGCCCGTTTGATGCAAGATAATATCTTGTTTGCATTTGCAGCTACTGCATGACTTTGGGCACTATTGCTAAGCCTGCTGTCTACAAGCACTCCTAAATCCTTCTCCATCAAGGATTCCCCTAATTTATCCCGATTTAATTTGTAAGTCGCCTTTTTATTCTTGTATCTCAAATGCAGTATTACTTCCTGGTAAAATATTTTATAAATAAATAAATAAGACATAGAAAAATATATATTTTCTTGCAATGAATTGAAGCCGGGAGTCTCTGGAGCTGATGTACATTATTACCAGATCCGGAAACCCCTGGCTTCAATTAAATGCAATAAAAATACATTTACAGGCAGCTTCATTACCTTAGCGGCTATCTGCTAAGGTTATGAAGGGGTTAAACACCAGTGCCCAGTTTAATGTGAGTAGCGGGGGTGTGTGAACGTGGTATTTGGCCCATGGTGGAGGTTTAGGCTTGCAGGATGGTTGCCGGAGGGGTTAACCCCTTTATTACCTTATTGGTTGCTACCGCTATGGTAATGATGGGGGTTAACCCATCCTGCTACCTACCCAGTAGGCATAAACACCCACCACAGGCTAAATAACACCTTCACCCACTCACCCACTCTCAATAAACATTAAAACACAATACTTACCAATACACCTATGTAATGCCAGTATGGTTACCTATGCCCTCAATGGGGGCAAAGATAACACTAATGGCAATGAATGGGCACCCCCTGGATTCCCTCGACCCCCAACATATTCAGTACAGTCATGGGCAAAAATACTATTATCCAGATCTGTATAATAGCCCATTTTTCCATTAAAAATAAAATATTTTCTAGCCAGCTAAAATGTAAATTAAAGTTCTAATTACCGCTGCTATGATGAATGCCAATCTAGTATTCCACCCTGTCCTCTCCATCCTCCATGGGCAGCAACATAACAACAAAAAACAAACTAATGGCCACTAACACCTTAATTACCTTAGCAGTTTGTAACCACTATAGTAATTAAGGGGTTAATCCCCTTCCCACTCAACTTCCCAGGACACCTAACTACCCTCCCCGTGGCAACTAGCTCCACCCTTCCCCTCTACCCATTGATTGGTACCATGGTAAACCATGGCCATAATATGAGTATGTTTTGCCACTATGGCAAAGAATGGGCAATCTACCAATAAAAAAATCAAGCACTGAATAAAATACATTAAATGTGATTTAAAAAATGCCAATAAACCAATTGATTGGCACACTGGTACACCATGCCCATATAATAGAGGCGTGGTTTGCCACTATGGCAGTCAATGAGCAACATAAAAAAAAAAAAAAGCAGAAAAAATACATAGCAATTAAATAAAAACAAACACCAAAAATACATAGCAATTAAATAAAAACAAGCATTTGTCAAAAATGCATTGCTTGTGCAAAACAAAGAAAATATAATCGGCGCCTGATATTAAAGTACCGGTACAGTATAGCCAAGACTGTACATATGTATTATACAACCATTGGATGTTAGTTGAAGGCCAATGTCATCGTTATTCAAATGGATTTCAATTTAGATGAGCTCCCAATTCATGAAATGAGAAGGAAATAAAAGACAAAACATAGCATAATACTGTTGAATGATGTGTCAGTACTAATAGTACTGGAAAGAAGCCTCAGAGATAGGTGAAAATAAAGGGTGACAAAAGGGGAAGGTATATATATTAAAAGTTAAAATAACAGACAATATAAAATATGCAATATAAACAGCAATATGGATATTGCAATATGAAGGTCCAGTGCTGGTCCACTGCAGAGAAATTGGAGCCCTACTTACTGGATGTAGGTAGGATATGCACAATGGATATAAAGTACACTCTCAGCTCTTGACATACGTTTTTTAGTGGCAGACAGCCGGGCTTCACCTTTATTGTGAAGGCCGGCTACCCCCTACCGTCACACTTTTCACTTACAATATTAAAGTATTGTATTTTTAGATTGTGTTTTGATGACAATTAATTTAATAAAAAAGTACTGTAGCATGTAATAATTATCTAGAAGCCATGATAATCATCATCCTCAATGGCTTGCTAATATCCCTTTTGGAGAGTTTGACTGTTTACTGAGAAAGGGTTCAGAGGAATAATATTTTGTCAAGCAGTCTTCGGTTTTAAAGCAAACATTTCTAGAGAAAGGTTATGATGAAAAATGGATTCATACTTCTTTATAGAGAGATTTGTAACTACTGTAGATAGACATAAAATATTAACCAATACAAAAAAAGAAATACAACCAAGACACTCACAACAAGCTACTTTTGTGATAACATACTCTCAGGCAACTTTTAATGTGAAAAATATAATTATCTCGACACAGTAGAATAAATTCACCTGTGATCCTCTTTTATGACATTGCGACCCTCCCACAATCCCTCAAGTGATCTTTAAGAAAGCCAAAAATATATAGTTTTTAAAACTATTTGGCACCTAGAAAACTTAAAAATAATTAATTCCTATCCCCACTTGGTTACCTGAGAGACCATCGGGAAATGTTAAATGTAGAAATAGATTTTGTACAATGTGTTACTTTATGTTGCAAAATGCAAGAGATTTTATATCCTTTTTTCAAATGGTCAGTCATTTAAAATTAAAGGATCTATTAACTGGAACACTTCTTTTGTCATGACATATGACATCTTGTACAGTTACTGCGGCTTACAATACATAGGACATAAAAAAGACCCTTTACAAATAAGATTTTTACAGCACAAAAGAAATGTAGAAAATGGAACTTGAGCACGTGGTGTCTCTAGACATTTCTGTGCCCAGCATAATAAAGACTCACACCAATAAAAAAAAAATGTGGGTTTAGAACATATTAATTCCTAGATGAAGTGGTCCAATGCTATGAAAAGCATAGATAAGGCTGACTGCATAGTTAGGTGATATCCGTGTGTATGACGGATGTGCGTGGAGCCAGCGTGTGATACAGTTGGGAGTGATGACAGATACAGTAAGCTATGTTGGGAATGTCATTAAACTATACATAACGTGGAGACTTATGTGCCTGATTTTATATTGTGGCAGTAAGTGCAAACTTCATAAATGTTTTTTATTTTTGTATGAATAGCAATACTTCACTATAGGATCCCCGGCGCTTATCTGATTTTTCTTACGATCTAAATGTTGTTGCTTGTGAAGTAGACGATTACCAGAGGAGGGAGTCTGCTCCAGGGCTGAGGATAACCATGCTGTCAGCAATAAAGCTACCATTGGACCCACTATGATGTGCAGTTATTGGAGAGAATGATTGCCGTCAGGACCATCCTGCATCTGCAGGATCTTTATGGGAAGGAAGCACTGCACAGTAGAATTAAGAGAAAGCCTGCCTTGTTGCTGCTCCAAAATGACACCATCAGAGGCCTCAGGCCTTCTGTACAACACAGATGAGCTCACAGCACCAGGGAAAACACCCATGCAGTGGCCCGATCTTCCGTGAAGGGGGGAGAACATGTGCTACATTTGGAGGCACTGCTGAGATGAGCAATAGGGGCGACAAAGTATGGCTGGGAGACCCGCTGAAGGAGAAGTGAATTGGGGCACTCACTGCATCCAGTCCAGAGCGTTCCCAGTCGGCTGCTAGCAGGGTACCCCCAGATTGTACCAGCTCACAACACAACCCAAAATGCTGCTGCATGAGAGGTGCCTGAACCACACTGTATCAAGGCCATTGTTTTACCATGTCGGGGACATTATGCAGATCTGAGACGTGTCTGAACCACACTGTATCAGGGCCCGGTCCCTTCCACTTCCAAAGGCAGAGAGGTGTCTCAACCACACCGTATCGTGCCAGGTGCCGCAGTGGGTATGCCTTTAGGGGATGGTCTTGAAAGATAGCACCCTGTGTTGGACTCTCTGTTGGGTGCTTTTTATGTCACTACATTCCAGGGTTGAGAGGTGCCTGAACACCACCGTATCAGCTGAGGATGCACTGAAGCACATGCCCCAGGGGTGATGTGACTTGAAAGAGTGCACCCTCCGAATGAGACAGCAGTGTGTGCTCAAATAATTTGTGCTAGATTCACAAGTGAAATAGGATGCTTGACCGGGGATATGACTTGAAAGACAACACTCTCACTTTGGGACAATCCACTTGCAGTTGGGCAGGAAGAAAGTGCCGGTGGAGCATGCCAGCTGTGTGGGTGCGTGATACACAGCCCCCCCCCCCCCCCCCCCATGATGAAGCTTGTCACGGGCACTAAAGGAGGAGAGTCCAGGGTCCCTTGAGGAGGATCCTGAAGTCTGATCGCGGTTCCCGCTGAACAACAAGAGGAATCGCGTGGTGAGTTGCAAGATGCAAGCTCACCGTTGCAAAATATCTGGGCTTGGCGCCAAAGTCCGTAGCTATACCCCTCTATTCCGACTTGGACTCCTGATTTCACCAAAGGGAGGAGTCAAAGAACCAATGGCTCAGTATGGGTTGTCACCGCATGCAAAGCCGCCAGAGCCCAGACGGCAATGCCAGTTTCGCCGACATTTTATTGCGTCCATGTCATGTGATTTAGGCAATCATAGTATGTAATTAATGAGTTGCTTAGCTTGGATACATAGTGACGGCATACTATTATAAGGTTTGGGAAAAAAATATTAACAACTTCCAGCCTGTCCGGTCTAACCAATCAAACTGATACAAACACACGAAAATACATATTGGTTTTTTTGGGATTTACAGTATATGCATTTTTGTCTTGGTTAACTGTTTATTTTGTATGTTTTCCTTTTTTTTTTTTTTAAATATGTATTTTCGTGTGTTTGTATCAGTTTCATTGGTTAGACCGGACAGGCTGGTAGTTGTTAATATTTTTTTCCCAAACCTTATAACAGTATGCCGTCACTATGTATCCAAGCTAAGCAACTCATTAATTACATACTATGATTGCCTAAATTGAGCATGCTTGTATAAGTAAATGTATACACAGAAGATGGTATTTATGATGGTTTAGCTTTCTTTAATATATTAGCTATCTGCCCGTGGTGTGTGGGTGCGTGGCGCTTTACCTCCACTAATAGACATACATTAATCAGCTGTGGAGACAGCAGAGATTGGATTGAGGAGCTACGTACACACACACGGGGGAGAGGGGCTATAAATAGCAATGTCTGGCTACCACAAGATTACTCTTTGATAAAGTCCCCCTAGGGACGAAACGCGTAAGAGGATTCTCCTCCTGTTGTTTTAACCTGGCTTGTATGCCATAATAAAAGTTTTTTCAATAGCACTTTGCCTCCAGCCTATTCCAATCGCAGTGCTCATTCTATTACCTCTTTATCTATGACCCTTACATTGGAACTGAGGCACGCAGCGGAGCAGGGCTCATCCTTTCACTTCCAGCTGGAGAGGCAGACCGGAGATCGAATTGGAACTGTGAGTAGTGATACCACGGGAGGTTTAAATAGCCCACCCAGAGAGGAACCGCCGGGTGGAGCGACATACTCACCGGAGCAGGTTAGATGGCTTCTCCCTTCACTTAACGGATTACAGTTGCGTTACTTTTCTCTCCAAAAGGCTGGGATTATTTGCTGGACATATTATGTTTAATAGGATGTCAACCCTGCTCTAACGTTATTTATGCCTATATACAGCAGCACTGGAAGTATACAGAGCACCCAATTAGGGAGTTTCCCTTATCCAATTGTTCACTAGAATGGACTGAAAGGTATCTTATTAGGTAGCACTTCACAATAAATATGGCCCATGCGTGTCATCAGAAATAATTTATTAAGTTCATAAGACAGTAAAAGGGTTAAAGCTATTGATACAGTACACCAAAACCTCTCCCCTTCTCTTCAGGCAGAATTATGCCAATTGAATGTCTGGTCAAATTAATGTGTGTAAATCGATTGTTGGGTTGAATTAAAGTGATCAAATATGGGAATGGTGGCTACTGGTGTATTTGCATACATTCCCTTGAAAATGTTTCCATATTTGCATTTGAATATTTATCTACTGAGATCAAATTTTGCTTAAACTCTGAAAATAATTTGCGGATCATATTTTGACACATTAGACCATCTTTTCTAATTACCAAAACTATGTTGGTTCACACAAAATCTTCATGAACTTTAGGGAAGCCAAATTTTAAAAAAACGTATCAGTTCAATGCTGAAATGCAACTGGCAGGGAGATTGAACGATTACAGTTTGTGGGGTAAAAGATTTGCCATTAGTTTCAATAACTATTTAGTGCAGAATTTGGTCTATTAACCTTGGGTATAAGAATGATGTACGAATTACTAATTTGAGCAATTAGTATTTTAAGAAATCATGTTAATTTTAATCTAGATAATAGAAGTTTCTCTGTTGGGAATGATTTTATGGCCTCTCTCAACCTTATTTATGACGTTATATATTATACACATCAAGATGTAGAAAATCTTGATGTAATGAAAATACTTAGCCACAGGGGATATATTACATTTCACTAATTGGTATTCTCTCTTTAACTGTTTAGGTTAAATTGAATATTGCCAACATATATCTCATTACGAAGACAGATCAAAAGACATACAATAATGCAAATGTACCAGTTAGTAAAATCTACTTTATGAAACATTTTATTAAGATACAAAACTTTTCCTG
Source organism: Ascaphus truei (assembly GCA_036426205.1). Lineage (NCBI taxonomy): Eukaryota > Metazoa > Chordata > Amphibia > Anura > Ascaphidae > Ascaphus > Ascaphus truei. Next base: position 11,891 of record WSYH01016842.1, read on the forward strand.
GCTCCCATAAATTTAAGTTACACCACTGCTCTCCATAGCAGTAAACATTTATTTTGTTTAATTGGTCTGATTCATTTTTTTACTATCTGAAAAGGGCCTTTAGGGTATTACGCATTACTGTACATAAAATTGATGAGTTAGGCAACAAAATATTAAATGGGACACATAACGAAAGAGGAAGTATTAAATGTGAAATGAAAACAGCACAAAATATTTATGTCCTATATTAATTAGTTACAGCAACAATTGATGGCAGGTGCATTGTTGGTAAAAGCATTTTGGTATTCCTTGAAGATATTAATTGTTTATAAAAAACAGAAAGTGAATCCCTAAAATATATACATATATATATATATATATATATATATATATATATGTGTTCGACAATTCATTATAACTACTCGCCCGTGGCGGGTGGATTTAGGCCACTGGCGAGCCGTTGCTGCAGCTCTATGAATTCCCCTTCTCGCGCCAATTTAAAAAAAAATTAAAAAAAATAATCCCCTACCCTGATTGGGTTAACGCGGGGAAGAAGGCTGGCAGGCAGCGCTGGGTTAGCCCCTTCTCCGGATCTCCTCCCCCTCCTGCCCCTGATCTCCTCCCCTTCCTGATCTGGGGTGTCCGCCACCTGGGATACGGGGGGGGGATTGTGTTGCGCAGCTGTGCACATGGGTGGGATGGTGGTGGTTCCCGCTCCCGTGTGATATCCCGCTCCCGTGTTATGCCCCGCTCCCGTGTGATGCCCCGCTCCCGTGC
>WSYH01016843.1:0-12646 GCA_036426205.1 Ascaphus truei
GAGTCAGCTATCAGTCAGAGCTAAAGATAGTCACTTCCTGTCTGAACAGACAGGTTTTGTAAACAATCTAATCAGGCAGGTGGTGTTTAGTAATTAACTACCACACTGCTAGATTAAAGGCACATATCTGAACAGGGATAAGTCCCCTGTTACATACCTCCCCTGTTTGTGGGAAGCTCGGGCTTAGCACGGTCAAAGCCCATCCTTCGCCTCTATTCTAGATATCTCTGTGACTTGAATGAGAGTGGATGGAGGGAAGAGAACCCTCTCGTCCCGCTGGGATGGAGCCCTTTCTCCAGTTTATTTTGTTCCTCCTGAAGATGCTTGAGATCAGCACTCCTCCTCGAGAGGAGGACTTTTTCCACGTAAAGTCTTTTAAGCGTGCGACGGGGGTCTTGAGATTTCTGTTGCGTCGGGCACTCCTCTTTTTGTAGACAAAGTGCTATGGCAACAGTTGTGGAGCAGTTAGGACTAGCCCTTAGAGTTTTCTGCTCTTGAAGTGGTCTTTCTGCAGCTTCTCCAAACCCACGGAGTCGCCAGTTCAGCATTCTTCAGCTAAGGATCTTCTGGCTTTGATTCTGCACTCCTACCTTGTTTGTTGCCTGTTGGCGCTGTAGGTTTGGCTAGGTTCTTTGTGGCTCAAACTTCGTAATTTTTTTTGAAGTTGCGTGGAGTCCTCAACTCTCACTGTACCCTTGTCCTACGGGCATTAGTTACTGGGGATACTGGTGCTTGGGGCAAAGCCAATACCTTTTTGTATTGGGGAACTGTATCAAATCTCCTTCATATTCTGGAGCTCTGTAATTTTTGTCGTCAAGGTTGCCGCTGCGTGTTTTCTCCTTGGTGTACTGACTCAAGGAATGGAACAGTCTCTCTGTCTTCCAGCTCTTGCTCAGTTTCTGAGCCTTCTCACGCTCCCTCTTACAGAGTCACCTGGTATCGAGAGCTTCGCTTCCAACGATGCTCTGCAAGACTGAGCGTGGCCTTTAGCTCCTCATAGCGCTCTGTGGGATTGACTGGGTAGATCAGACGTTCTGCAGTGCTTGTACCTCTTTAGCAGCCTGCAGTTTTTCTTCTGTAGCGTTTGCGCTTCTCCTCAGCATACTGGAGTGTGTGTACGCAGACTTGCAGTTGGTTCTTGCAGTCGGTGCTCTGCGTCAAACTTTTCCTTGACTTCTTCTGTTAACTGAAAATTTTCTCTTTCAGGTTTAAGTTTTCTCTTTGTAATCTTGAACTTTCTCCTTCTAGTCTCTTATTCTTCGGCTTTTTGCATCCTCCTTCCATTTACGCACATTGCTTTGAGAATGACAATCTCTGGCATGAGATTCCTTCTCTAGGTTGAGGGTCTGAAGCTCCTTCTGAGAAACACTTTGAGAACTGGACCAGATTACCAATATTTCTTTAGAATGTCAGTCTCAGTGAGACTGTGTAGTTCCTTTCGGAAACTTCCATAGGTCTGTGCAGCAAGCAGATGTTGGTTCATGATGTGAGGCAATAAGCTCTATACGAAGAGTGTGAACCTTGCTGGAAGAAAGATGTCACCTGCTTCAGTGCCTCCGCATACTTCGCTTTAGCGTAGCCACCATTTTATCAGATGGGCTCTGCTTTTCATCCATGGGGAGATGATAATGCCTTTCAGTATCTAGCTCAGTCTTGAGATCCTCCAATTCGGTCTTGGCCGCAGAATAAATTGCGAGCACAGTCTTCTGTAGCCTCAGCCTTATTTTTCTCTCTTCCTAATTCTTCACAAAAGGAGTTCACAGTCATGCCTGGAATTTTCAGGTGCGTCTTCAGGGCTGGTCAAGGGATCGTCAGTCAATGGTTTCGGCTCTGTCTCTGGGATGACTAGTTGATGGGTTCCTCACTGTTGGCACCGGACAGACACTTCTTTGGGGTACACGACTCTTGCCTTGGGCCCCTCTGAATATCGGTTAAACCGTGGGACGAATTCTCTCATTTCTCTAGGTCTGCAGGGCAACTCGGCCCCCTTTTCCTCCACACGATCTGCGAACATGTCTGTTTCCACGTAAGTGAAGAACTGCTTTCTTCCGCCTTTTTGATTTGGATGACACGTCCCTGCAGGATATTGGGGTCTCCATCTCATTTGAAATTTTAGCAGCTTCATTCATAATGCCAGTACTTTCTTGCAGTTGCTTAGCTGACAGAAATATTTGGTTATCTGCGTGCTCTGCTCTGTATCTGTTGAATCATATCGTCATAAAAGGGAGCGGTATTTTCTGTTCGTGACGAGTTCAGGCACCCCCACCATTTGGGGTGTTTGTGGGTGTGACTCGGTTCGTGGTTCCCCGTAGAGATGTCTCCTCTTTATGGGACTGGAAGAGGCCACTCTCGTGGGGTAGGGTTCATTACAGGAACGCTGCATCTTGTCCTCCATTTAGGCTATAAGGTGTGTAATTTCTTCCTGACCTCAGGAGGTGCGATTGCAGCTGTGTGCCACTGTATTTGCTAGAACCCCCAATTGTGGTTTTAGTCCTACAGATGGGCATATTTTGCTTGGAGAGGTCGTAGCTCTCACAGGAATCTCTGTAGATTTTCTTTCTTGGTAATTTTTTCTATTTTTTTCATATTGGCTGAAAGGCAAACCCTATTTCAAATGCAACTATACACTTTGATGATAGGCAAAATAAGGTTAGCTACTTCAGACGTCTCTTCTGGGTTTTGAAGTTTCAGCTGCAGTGTGGTTTCAGTGCAGTGTGTACCCCTTTAATTTCGATCTCTGCGCATGATTTTTTTTTTTTTTTTTCTCAGACTGTTTGTAGGCAAAAAGCATAAAAAAAAAACTTCACATAAAAATCTCCGGTCCTTGTAACTACAAGGACGCCCTATTATCCCACTTCTGACACCAAAGGGTAGACGATCGCTCCAGACGTACAACAACTGGAGACGTTCATAGAATGTGGAAATATTAATAGACTTTATTGTGCCTTTTCCTTTTCATCAGGAAATTATCCAAACACAGGGGGGGATAAACAAAGCTTCCATCGCTTGGGAGTATTCTAGTGAAATCCTTGCAATTAGTTCTACATACTCCATTGTTAAGCTTCCCAGCCCAAACACCAAACATGAAAAGAAGCAGATACACTGTCGCACATTTACAGTGCGAGCTTGCTTAGTGTCCACCGAATTCAGGTATACCCGGGTGGTATTGAGGTTTGTGACTGTTTCTGCCCGAGTGCATTGATTGTATTTTCCAGCAAGGGATGAAAGCATTTTATTCCCGGCTGCTGCAATACGCACCAGTCATATATTATATACGCATTACAATTACACATTTGACATGATTTATTGCCATCTGGTAGACCGCCGAAGCATTGCAGCCTATTAAATCCTAATCTTATCATTTAACAGATAGCCGCCATCAGCCAGGCATGAACCCAGGCTGGGAAGGCAAAACGCACGGGGCTTGTCAGGGTTGAGGAGTGGCGCATTCAAGGTATCTGCCAGGTACATACGGTGTTGCTCGAATAATGTGTCGTGCTATATAAGCATCTTCTTAATAACGGAAAGTCTTTATCGTTTAGTTGCTGTAATGTACGCTTTCGTCGCTCTCCGTGTATACCGCACCCGTGGCTGTCTGCTACAAAAAATATCAGCATCCAGGTTTTGAGAAGTCTGTCTTTTATTTTGGCCTTGGGTTGTCTTGCAATCAGCTCTGCTTGTGGCTGGCAGTAGCTCAAACTGGTCAGCTTCCAGAGATCTGGGTTTTCTTTTGGTCAGTACTCTCTGAGTACTCAGCACTACTGATCTGTCTCTCCAAAGGTCAGCTCTCTCATAGCCTAAAGATATCATGTCTGTCTGAAACAGACAGGGTTTTGTAAAATACTCTAATAGAGGGTGGTGTTAGTAATTATTACTACATTACCTGCTAGATAAATTAAAGGCACATTTACTTTTGAAAACGGGTAAGTCCCCTGTTTACAAGTGATCATCCGAGTGGCCTTTTTTTTTGTGTTCAATTATTTTGGACTTACTCATAACGGTTGAAGCAGGGTATTTGGAGTGAACCCATTCATTGCACAGCTCCGGACCCCCTGCCTCTTGAGATATTTATTACTCTGTGTGGGGTTGCCGGCTGCTCGGTGGAGTTAAAGACCCCCGGTCACGTGGGCCAATAGGAAGCCACACACCGTATGACGCACCGCTTCCTATTGGCGCTAGGCATGACAGCTTTAAAAAATCCGCCATTAATTAGCCACATAGCCAGCCGGAATGACTACCGGCCCCCTACACCTAAGTGTCCTCCAGAAGCAGGGGGTCCCCCGGAGTTGAAATAATGTGGTTAAGCTCTGGGGACCCCTGCTTCAATCCTATGTAAAAATAATTAAAAAAGCCAAAACATACTGCGCTGGAGTGCGCATTCAAAGCATGTTTTGTGATTCTGAATCTTAATGTCATCTGAGATCCACAATGAGACTGAAACGCATTGCATTGCATACTTATGACAGACAGCCCGACAGTTTCCTGGGACCCGGACTAGCGTTATTAAACTGGGACCCCCAGTGTCCGGCGGCCTCGTAAGCACCCTCCTTTTCCTACCCTCCCCTCCTACCTTCTCACAACACATTCCCCCCACCCGTAACGTCTCGGAGGTACCTGCGGGCCTGAGATAGGACTTCAAATCACTGACCTGAACCGAGAGATAAGATTCCTGGAATTGAGATGAGAGCGTCGGGATCCCAGGCCTGTGATATAGGCTGGCGCAATGGAGGCATGGTCGGGGTCATAAGTCCGTGATCGAGTGCAGGCAGAAGAGTGCAAGGTCCGGGTCACAGCTGGGGTCTAGGCGGTGAAACAAAAAGTGAATGCAGGATCTCACTGAGTAATCGAAACTGTGTTCGGGCACTCTTTCCACTTTCTTGAGGAAAGTCTGCTTTTTCATAGGCAGGATGCCAGTACCATCAGAAGTACCACGAGCGCTTCATAATGCGTGGAGTGTTGCAGACTACCCGGGAATAACTGGGCCTTGAGATTCAGTGTGGGGACAAGTGCTGAGCTTATACCCCCTTACTCTTCCCACGTCTCAACCTCCACCCCCTCAGACTCTTTTCCCTCTCATTCTCTCCTCCACCCTCACTATTCCTGCCCCTAATCTCTCCACCCCTCCCTACTCTCTATACCCATCTACATTCTTAACCACCTCTCTCTCACTCTTTCCATTCCCCCTCTTTCATGTCCCGTTATACATATCCACCTCTCTCGCTCACTATCTTCCCATATTTAACTCTCCCCCCCTCTCTCTGCTCTCCTCTCGTCTCTCTCTCTCTCATCTTCTCCTCACCTTTCTCTCTTATCTACCCTTGCCTCACATCACTACCCTCTCTTCACCTTCAATCCTCCAATCCCCCTTTCCCCCTTTTTACACCCACTCTCACTCACTCAGTCCCCCACACCTCCTCATCCCCATCCTCTACACAATCACACAATTTCCCATGCTCCCACAATACAATCTCACCTGCCCCACATGACCCCATAGAATGCTCCCCCTCCACACAATACACACGCACAAAATTGCCCCCCTTCCCCATACTAAACACATACATTTATCACCTACTCCTTCACCACACATTACCCCCCACCCAAGACACACATTTTTTTTTACATTCGGGGTGGACTTCCATTTCACAGGTCCTGTGACGTGGTATGCGGAATGTAGGCCCAACTTCCATCTGGGCTCTACTCCCGGCATAGAAAAGAGGGAGGAGGCTACAGCCAGTTGGGAAAGCCTGGCCTACTTTCTGGTGTGGACCAGTTGGGGGAGGAGGCCCCAGCAGCATCCTGCGGACAGTTGTCACACCTCTCCCTCCTGGTGATGGCCATGGGTGTATGCAGGTCAGCCAAGCCTGCGGGCAAGCACAGGGACATCTGTCCCTGGTCTCAAGCGATGGTGGGGTCCATCGCTTCCTCTATCGGCGGGAGTGCGTATAACCTTAATCTATTTACCACCTGGGTGGACCCTTCCAGTACCAGCTAGGGCTATGGGTGAGACCAAGCAACCAATCTCCACTAGGTAATGGCCCGGAGGGGAGGAGGTTCATAAAGCATGAGAGAGGGGGTAAGAGTGAGAGGTGGAGGGGGGAGGAGTGGGGGGAGAGTGGTGCGTAGAGGGGAACACAGAGAGTGAGAGAGGGGCGAAGGAAAATTTATGAGAGATGAGAAGGGGCTAAGAGTGAGCGTGGGGGAGAGAGGGAAGCGGGGAATAGAGGGATGAATTGAGGAGAGAGAGAAAGGGGAGGACATGTGTGAGTGCGGAGGGGGTGGAAGGAGAGAAGAGGGATAGTGAGGGAAAAGAAGGGGAAGAGAGAGGGGAAGTTTAAAAAATGAAAGCCGGTGAAGTTATTAAGAAGAGGGGAGAGTGAAGAGAGATTGGGGGAAAGGAGGAGAAAAGGGGGGGCTGCTGTGAGAGAGAAGGGGGAGAGGGAAAGAGAGAGGGAAGAGGAATGGGGGGATTTGAGAGAGTGATGGCAGGAATGATGGACGAGGTGGGAGGGAGTGAGGGGGAGGGGGAAGGTAGTGAGTGAGGAGAGAGTGAGTTGAGGAGAGTGAGAGACAGGGGTAGTTGTAGTGAGAGATAGGAGCAGGAGAGATAGGGGAGTGAGAGCGAGGGCGCGAGTTGAGGATAAATGGGGGGAGGAGAGTGCACATGGCGGTGTGAAGCGTCTCAATGCACTATTGATGTCACTATGACTCAACAGGTTTGTCTTGCTTCGTCAGGGGGTCAAAATCTGCATACTAGGCCTCCTTATATTAGCCCTTTCGAAAGCTCACAATTGATTAATCTCACATTTTAATGTATTGATATGTCGCCTTCATGGAAAAATGGAAGGATCCTATTTGGGACAAGTAAAACACATTAAAGGTCCACAAACCATTATATATATAAAAAATTGGTTACATTTACAAAATATATACAAAATACAAACATCCAAGGAGTCTATGGGATCAATATTTACATGGTTAAAATACACTATCATAATTATAGAAAAATTCAAAACATAAATTAAAATAATATGCATTTAATATATGTACATACAAAATCACAATCTTAATTAAATCACAATTGCTAATTATAAACTGAAAAATCACCTCTGACGAGAAAGGAAGAAGTCTGAAACTATCAAGTACTTCAGAAAGGGCGTCAGTTCTATCACATAATTTAGATGTCGCAATTTCGGTGGCAACTGGTGAATAACCTACAACTGTTCCCTCTGCTGAGTTGGTGGTCTCTGTTAACACCTCTATGTATAGGGGGTACTTTTAACCACCTTAAATTGTAGGTCACTTACAAAAGTGGGGAAATTACATTTCCCTTTGTGACCATTACTAACTTTTTAAGTCCATCATATGCTCCCATCCGATTTTACCTGTCTAATGTCTTCCCAATATACTGTATTGTAGGCCACCATGGTCAGTTGATCGTATGCGGAAACGTTTATGGGCCAGTGGACGTGGGGTATATCTGGGGACACATTAAATATAGTGGACACACACTCCAATTTTAAGGGGAACTGGTGGGTCGATATTTTTGATGATATTTCATGTTGGGACTCAAGAACCTCTGCTCTGTCTCTCCAAAGGTCAGCTCTCAGTCAGAGCTAAAGATAGTCACTTCCTGTCTGAACAGACAGGTTTTTGGTAAACAATCTAATCAGGCAGGTGGTGTTTAGTAATTAACTACCACACTGCTAGATTAAAGGCACATTACTGAACAGGGATAAGTCCCCTGTTACATACCTCCCCTGTTTGTGGGAAGCTCGGGCTTAGCACGGTCAAAGCCCATCCTTCGACTCTCATTCTAGATATCTCTGTGACTTGAATGAGAGTGGATGGAGGAAGAGAACCCTCTGTCCCGCTGGGATTGGAGCCCTTTCTCCAGTTTATTTTTGTCTCCTCCTGAAGATGCTTGAGATCAGCACTCCTCACTCGTAGAGGAGGACTTTTTCCACGTAAAGTCTTTTTATCGCGTGCGCGGTCTTGAGATTTCTGTTGCGTCGGGCACTCCTCTTTTTGTAGACAAAGTGTATGGCAACAGTTGTGGAGCAGTTAGGACTAGCCCTTAGAGTTTTCTGCTCTTGAAGTGGTCTTTCTGCAGCTTCTCCAAACCACGGAGTCGCCAGTTCAGCTTCTTCAGCTAAGGATTCTTCTGGCTTTGATTCTGCACTCCTACCTCTGTTTGTTGCCTGTTGGGCAGCTGTAGGTTTGGCTAGTGCTTTCTTTGGTGGCTCAAACTTCGTAATTTTGTTTTGAAGTTGCGTGGAGTCCTCAACTCTCACTGTACCCTTGTCCTTACGGGCATTAGTTACTGTGGGATACTGGTGCTTGGGCAAAGCCAATACCTTTTTCCGTATTGGAGGAACCTGTATCAAAGTCTCCTTCATATTCTGGAGCTCTGTAATTTTTGTCGTCAAGGTTGCCGCTGCGTCTGTTTTCTCCTTGGTGTACTGACTCAAGGGAATGGAACAGTCTCTCTGTCTCTCCAGCTCTTGCTCCAGTTTCTGAGCCTTCTCACGCTCCCTCTCATACAGAGTCACCTGGTATCGAAGCTCCGCTTCCAACGATGCTCTGAAGACATGCAGCGTGGCCTTTAGCTCCTCATACTGCTCTGTGGGGATGTACTGGGTATTCAGACGTTCCTGCAGTGCTTGTACCTCTTTAGCAGCCTGCAGTTTTTCTTCCTGTAGCGTTTGCTGCTTCTCCTCAGCATACTGGAGGTGTGTACGCAGACCTTGCAGTTGGTTCTGCAGTCGGTGCTCTGCGTCAAACTTTTCCTTGACTTCTTCTGTTAACTGAAAATTTTCTTCTTTCAGTTTTAAGTTTTCTCTTTTTAATCTTGAACTTTCTCCTTTTTCAGTCTCTGTATTCTTCAGGGCTTCTTTGCAGTCCTCCTTCCATTTACGCACATCTGCTTTGAGAATGACAATCTCCTGGCATGAGACTTCCTTCTCTAGGTTGAGGGTCTGAAGCTCCTTCTGAGAAACTTTGAGAACTGTACCAAGATTACCAATAGTTTCTTTAGCAATGTCCAGCTCCTCAGTGAGACTGTGTAGTTCCTTTCTGGAAACTTCCAGGTCTGTGCAGCAGCTGTTGGTCTCATGATGTGAGGCATCAAGCTCTATACGAAGAGTGTGAACCTCTTGCTGGAAGACTGTCACCTGCTTCAGTGCCTCCTCATACTTCCGCTTTAGCGTAGCCACCATTTTATCAGATTGGCTCTGCTTTTCATCCATGGCGGAGATAGTAGCCTTTGCAGTATCTAGCTCAGTCTTGAGATCCTCCAATTCGGTCTTGGCCGCAGAATAAATTGCGAGCACAGTCTTCTGTAGCTCAGCATTATTTTTTCTCTCTCTTCCTAATTCTTCACAAAGGAGTTCACAGTCATGCCTGGCAATTTTCAGGGCGTCTTCAGGGCTGGTCAAGGGATCGTCACTCACTGGTTCCGGCTCCGCTTCTCTGGGATGACTAGTTGAGGGTTCCTCACTGTTGGCACCGGACAGACACTTCTTTGGGGTACACGACTTCTGCCTTGGGCCCTCTGGATATTCGGTTAACCGTGGGACGAATTCTCCATTTTCTCTAGGCTGCAGGGCAACTCGGTCCCCCTTTTCCTCCACAGGATCTGCGAACATGTCTGTTCCTTCCACGGTAAGTGAAGAACTGCTTTTCTTTTTCCGCCTTTTTGATTTGGATGACACCGTCCCTGCAGGGATATTGGGGTCTCCATCTTCATTTGAAATTTTAGCAGCTTCATTATATATGCCAGGCTTTTCTTGCAGTTGCTTTAGCTGACAGAAATATTTGGTTATCTGCTGCTCCTGCTCTGTCTCCTGTTGATCATATTCGTCATAAAAGGGAGCGGTATTTTCTGTTCGTGCCGAGTTCAGGCACCCCCACCATTCTTGGGGTGTTTTGTGGGTGTGACTCGGTTCGGGTTCCCCGTAAGAGATGTCTTCCTCTTTATGGGACTGGAAGGGCCACTCTTCCGTGGGGTAGGGTTCATTACAGGAACGCTGCATCTTGTCCTCCATTTTTAGGCTATAAGGTGTAATTTTCTTCCTGACCTCAGGAGGCGCTATTGCAGCTGTTGCCACTGTATTTGCTAGAACCCCCAATTGTGGTAGTCCTACAGATGGGCATATTTTGCTTGTAGAGGTCGTAGCTCTCACAGGCATCTCTGTAGACTTTTCTTTCTTGGATAATTTTTTCTTTTTTTTCAATATGGCTGAAAGGCAAAACCCCTATTTCAATGACACTATTACACTTTGTGATAGGCAAAATAAGGTTTAGCTACTTCAGCAGTCTCTTCTGGGTTTTTGTAAGTTTCAGTGCAGTGTGGTTTCAGTGCAGTGTGTATCCCTTTAATTTCGATCTCTGCTGCATGAGTTTTTTTTTTTTTTTTTCTCAGACTGTTTGTAGGCAAAAAGCATAAAAAAAAAATTCACATAAAAATCTCCGGTCCTTTTTAACTACAAGGACGCCTCTTATCCCACTTCTGACACCAAATGTAGACAGACGCTCACAGAGGTACACAATTTGGAGACGTTTATAATGTGAAATTATAATAGACTTTATTGTGCCTTTTCCTTTTCATCAGGAAATTATCCAAACACAGGGGGGGAAACAAAGCTTCCATTCACTTGGGAGTATTTCTAGTGAAATCCTTGCAATTAGTTCACATCTCCATTAGTTAAGCTTCTCCCAGCCCAAACACATAACATGAAAATAAGCAGATACACTGGCGACACATTTTATTCGAGCTTGGCTAGTCCCACGAATTCAGGTATACCCGGGTGTATTGAGGTTTGTGACTGTTTTCTGCCCGAGTGCATTGAGGTATTTTCCAGCAAGGGATTGAAGCATTTTATTCCCGCTGGCTGCAATACTGCACAGTACATATATATATACTGCATTACAATTCATGAATTTATGCCATCTGGTAGACACGCGAAGCATTGCAGCCTATTAAATCCTAATCATTATCATTTAACAGATCAGCCGCCCATCAGCCAGGCATGAACCCAGGCTGGGAAGGCAAACACAACGGGGCTTGTCAGAGGTGAGGAGCGGCGCATTCCAGGTATCTGCCAGGTACATACCGGGTATTTGCTCGAATAAAGTGTGTCGGTGCAGTATAAGCAGTCTCTTAATAAGGAAAGTCTTATCTGTTTAGTTGCTGTTAGAGTCACGCTTCTCTGCTCTCCTGGTACCGCACCCGTGCGTGCACAGAAAAATACAGCATCCCGTTTAGAAGTCTTATTTGGTGTCTTGCAATCAGCTCTGCTGTGTGGCTGGCAGAGCTCAAGACTGGTCAGCTTCAGAGATCTGGGTTTTTTTTGGTCAGTCTCTCCTGAGACTCAAGAACCTCTGCTCGTCTCTCCAAAGGTCAGCTCTAGTCAGAGCTAAAGTAGTCACTTCCTGTCTGAACAGACAGGTTTTTGTAAAAAATCTAATCAGGCAGGTGGTGGTAGTAATTAAACTACCACACGCTAGATTAAAGGCCAATTACTGAACAGGGATAAGTCCCCTGACAAGGAGCAATCCGAGTGGCCTTTTTTTTGTTAATTATTTTGGCTTACATACGGTTGAAGCAGGGGGTATTTGGAGTTGAACCCCATTCATTTCAGCTCCGGGGACCCCCTGCCTCTTGAGATATTTAACTTGTGGGGGTGCCGGCATCTCGGTGGAGTTTAAAGCCCCCGGGTCACGTGGGCCAATAGGAGCCACACCGGATGACGTCAACAGCTTCCTATTGGCCTGCAGGACATGAAAGCTTTAAAAAGGCCGCCATTAAATTAGCCACATAGCCAAGCCGGAATGACTACCGGCACCCCTTCACTAAGTGTCTCCAGAAGCAGGGGGTCCCGGAGTTGAATGAATGTGGTTAAGCTCTGGGGACCCCTGCTTCAATCCTATGTAAAAATAAATAAAAAAGCAAAACAACGGCTGCGGGAGTGCCGCTCAAAGTAAAGTTTGTGATTCTGAATCTTATGTCATCTGAGATCCACAATGAGACTGAAACGCATGCAATGTGCATAGCTATAGCGAGCCACCGACAGCTTCCTGTGGACCCAGGACTAGCGTTTATACTGGGACCCCAGTGTCCGCGGCCTCGTAAGCACCCTCTTTCTCCTACACTCCCCCTCCCTCTTCACACATCCCCCCACCTGTAACGATTCTCGGAGTGTAACCTGCTGGGTGAGATAGGATATCAAATCACTGACCTGAACCGAGAGATAAGAGTCCTGAATTGAGAATAGGTAGTCGGGATCAGGCTGTGATAGAGGACGGCGGCAAGGGAGCATGGTCGGGGTCATAAGCCGTGATCGAGGCAGGCAGAGAGATGCAAGGTCCGGGTCACAGGTGGGGTTCGCAGGGTGCAAACAAACAGGAATGCAGGAGTCTCCATGAAGTAATCTGAAACTGTGTTCGGGCAACTTCTCTGAGGAAGTCCTGCCTTTTCATAGGCAGGATGCCAGTACCCAAGATGTCCACAGCAGCTTCAGAATGCGTGGAAGTGATGCAGACTACCAGGGAATAACATGGGCCTAGAAGATTCAGTGTGGGGACAAAGTGCTGAAGCCCTTATACCCCTACTCTTTACCCACGTCTCAACCTCCCCCTCGCTCTTTTC
>WSYH01016844.1:0-12646 GCA_036426205.1 Ascaphus truei
TACTGTGGTGTGGTTACAATAAACCATTTTTATACAACATCGTATTACATTTTCTTCCATCTTTCTTTTCAATATTATTATCCAACCTTTACAACAAACAGTCACCTATTGTTCCACGATTTATAAATAATACTACCTATTACGCATTTACATCCCGGGCAACGCCGGGTCTCTCAGCTAGTATATATATATTCGGCAGTGCTCCCCCCTTTCTCTATCACTGCAGTTGGGAGACACAATGTCTTGTATATAATGTATAACCCTGCTCACTTAATGTTACTATGTATTTGTAACCCCATGTATTATTTGTCATCATAACTCTGTGCCCAGGACATGCCTGAAAACGAGCGGTAACTCTCACTGTGTTACTTCCCGGTAACACATTTTATAAATAAATAAACATTTTTTGCACGGCACTTTCATCTCACACCAGCAGTTCCTCGGATTGCTAAGCGAGAAAACTGCTCCAGGGGACATTGTCCAGCGCACACTCCCGGGATATGTTCTTTCTCTCGCTCTCTCCTCTCTCTCCTCCCCCCCTCCCTCTCTCTCCTCTCCATGAAAATATCCCTTGCATTATTCCTTCCTTTTAGGCCTGGCTTCCTCAATGATTACAGGACAGACACAAACTGCGCTGAATAACCTAAAGCGGCAATACCCTACACCCCATTATCTATTGTAACAGTTTGCAGCACAAACTGCTGGGAACATTGACAACAAATTATCCCAAACCAGAAAGTCTTGCAAAGATCTTGCACTGCTGGGGAGGTGGCTAAAGCCTGCTATAGAAATCAAAGGATGCTTTAAAACGAATAAAAATGGCATTGAGTTGAATCATTTTTTTTATAAAACAGTCGCTATTATTTAATACTACAGAATACAGAACTGATTTATTTTAAAAAAAAAGCCATGATTTCACATGCTCTCTTCCCCCCCCCAACCCCCCCCTCCCCCCCCCCCCCCCACACACACGTTAGCCCCGCACAGACTGAGGTCGCTGTGCTCTGTCACCCTGCGGTCACTCATACTGTGGTTTTCACTTATCGCTGCCCTATTTTGGGCTCTGGATTTCATGGGTCACAGGATGTGTGTGTCCACAGCCAAAGGTGTGAGAGGACAGCGAGACAGCGAGACATTGTGTGTCTCTGCCCTCCTGTGTTCGTGTTGAGAATGTGTGCGTGCATATTTGTGTACAGTATGTGAGTTTTGTGTGTCTCTGTGTTAGCTTGGTGTGTGTTTGTATTAGTGAAGTGATTCCAACAGTAACTGTATCTATGAATTGATTTCAGTTATGTGACCATTGTGATGTGTCACAGAATGAGAATTCCTCATTACTTTGTGGTGTTTCTGTCCTGGCTGCAGATATTTGGATGTGTCTCTGTGTCTCTGTGTCTCTGTGTATTCCTGTGTGTGTGTGTGTGTCTGTCTGATGGAGAATAAGCTGTATCCAGTCTGACTCACGCATGTTTGAATGTTCCCGTCACTACATGTGGGATATGTGCTGATTCTGGTCTCTGTTTTCCTTGGCAGACCCTGCCCGGGTGTCGGAATTCACTTTGTTTGGGGTCGAGCTGCAGTGTTTGCTCAGAGAGGCTAAAAGAAATAAGTAGTTGAGTTTTAGGGGAAACTTTTTTATTTGGACTAACCGTTGATATTTTAGGAGAAGCTTTGGAGAGTTCTCTCTCTTCCCCAGGATGCGGTACCAATTTACCAAAAATTCCAGGCGTTGAGCACAGATGTAAAATGATTATTTGGAGAGCGCCGGGGTGCTCTGCAGCTGCCAAGAGAACAATGTGGGCAGATGAGGTAGAGAAGGAACAGCAGAGGGAATGGGAAATAAACAGGACAGGGCAATAAAAGGATGAAAGGGATAGTGAGAGATGGCGAGAGCCTGTAGGACCGTCCGCCAGCAGTGTGAGGGGGAGGGAAGGGTTAAAGTGTAAGATTAACAGAGAGGCATAGAGAAACATTACATATAATTCTGATGGTGTAAGGAAACCCCAGATCAGTATTGAGTTCCTCTGTTTTTAGTGTTAAAGAGCATTATTATTTTGCGTTGAAATGTTTTCCGTTCTTGACGCTTTTAAACATTCCGTTGAGGATTTGGATTTTTAAATCATTTATGGAAAGATCTGGCTGTGAGAAGCTGTGCCCCACTGGGGTGCAATATCTGTGTTGTGTGTCTGTGCAGTATGTCCCTTCCTCATGGTGTGTTATTGTGTGTGTGCAGTAACTTCCTTCTTCATGGTGTGTTATTGTGTGTCTGTGCAGTATCTTCCTTCCTCATGGTGCGTTATTGTGTGTCTGTGCAGTATCTTCCTTCCTCATGGTGTGTTATTGTGTGTGTGTGTACAGTATCTTCCTTCTTCATGGTATATTGCGTGTCATTTGAAGTATTTGTCTGGTTACACCAATGTAGCATCCTTGGTCACATTTGCTACTGTACATTGAACCATATACACCACATTCCTGGATGTGCAGCCGTATGAACCTTTAACATTGAGTGTTCCATGTGTGTGACTGGCCCTGGGATCTTGGCATATATATATATTTGCCGCGTTTACAGCGTGTGTTGTTGCATGATCTGGTGCCATTGTCAGCGTCCTTGAGTTTGTTATGAAATTTTCTGCTGACTAACTCCTGTCTGGGGTTTGGCGGTGGCCGGAATGCGAGGATGGGAGGTTTGGGGAAGATGTCCTTTAATGTGTCACCTTCTGTCAGCACGGGCAGCAGATCTTTGATTCATTTTCACATTCCCTTTAGGGCAGGGTTGTATGTGGCCACTAGTGGTATGCGTTTCTTTCTTTGTGCTATTGGAGCGGGTGTTCTCGTGGGGCTTTCAGTGCGCATGCGAGTGTTTTGGCAATAGTCTTTGGCTTGTATCCCTTCTGTCTGAATGAGTCAGACGGGGTTGGGAGAGGTGTCTGTTCTGGTCTTCAGTGTCAGAGCGTATGCGCTGAGCTCTTCTAGCCCGGCTGTGAAATGTACGTTTAATTCTTCTGGAATGTTTTGAACGTCGCACAGCTGCAAAAGTCCGCGCCAGTCATAGCAAAGGAAAGAGCTCCATTACTTTCTGTGATAACCCTGCTGCTGGGGTTCTTTGTTGTTGGGGTTAAGGCTCCCATATCAAGCACATCTTATAGGACCTTTTAATAAAAAGATTAGAGATAAGTGTAAGTTGTACCCCGAGACTGTATGGAGTCAGACATTCGTCTCGGGGGAGGAGAGCAGTTTAAAGCGGTAAAAACATGTGAAATCTTATGGGTTGTTTTTTTTGTGTGTAAATAAATTAGTTCTGTAGCATTAGATAATAGTGACTGGTTTTTTTTAACCCTTAATGCCATTTTTAATGAGTTTCTATTTTTAATTTTTTTTAATATACTGAGCATCCTGTGATTCCTATAGCAGGTTTAACCACCTCCCCAGCAGTGCAAGATCTGTGCAACACTTTCCTGTTTGTGATCATTTGTTGCCAATGTTCCCAGCAGTTTGAGCTGTAAAGTGTTACAATAGATAATGTTACCTTAGTACAGGGTTTTGCAACACCAGTTCTCTAGGCCAGGGGTGCGCAAACTGGGGGGCGCAAGATTTTTTGGGGAGCCGCAGCGCCTGCAGTGGCCCTGTGCTCTTCCCCATGGCATTTAACTGAAATGCCGGGGACCGCGTGAGGCCTCTGGAAGTATCTCTTACCTGACTCAGAGGACGCGTTGCTATCGTGACGCGGCGTCATTTGACGCTGTAGGAAGGTAGGGGGGTGCGAACATGGAGGCAGTGCTGGCGTGGGGGGTGCAGTGCCCAAAGATTACACACCCCTTGTTTAGACCAGGGGTGTCCAAAGTTTTTAACCTGGACACCCCCTGCCTGCCTACCTCCCGGCTCGTGCCCGCCTCCAACTCGGCTCCAGCGTCTAATGGCGTTGCGGGGTCACCCAGCGGCGTCATTTGACGCTGGTTACCATGGCGTCGCATCGCCGAAGACCAGGTAGGAGAAGCTGCAGAGGCCTCAGGCGGTCCCCCGACATTTCATATAAATACCTTGGGGGGGAGCGCGGGACCTCTGTAGCCGCCGCGCCCCCCCCTGGAAAATCCCCCAATGGGGGGCACGCACCCCTGCTCTAGACCCCTCAACAAGTCAGGTTTTCAGGCTATCCCTGCTTCAGCACAGATGGCTCAATCAGTGGCTCCCTGCGTCAGCACAGGTGGCTCAATCAGTGGCGCGGCCTTCGACTGAGCCACTGATCGAGCCACCTGTGCTGAACCTGGGATATCCTTAAAACCTGACCTGTTGGGGCTCTTGAGGACTAGAGTTGATAACCTCTGCCTTAGTAATATTAGGATACATTGTAGCTGCTCAGTTACACCGATTGAAGGATTGATTGAAACTGAAAGGCGGCCATTTCGTTAGGCACGCCATCGGGCTTTTGACAGATGTATAACAGGAGCACCAAACGATTGCCAGCGTAGGCGAGAATGTAGAATGATACATTGTCACGCGCTTCACATATAAAAAAAAAGGGGAGAATGTAGTATCGCTGCTTTAATTCCTGTTTCTCATGGAAAACCGAAGCGGTGTGGGAAAGAGGGGGTGTGATGGAAACGTTCAAATATATCAAGTGTTTCGGCAAAGCACGAGAGGGAAGCATTTTCTGTTTGTTTCGAGCGTGTATTTTGGCAAAGAACTGTTTAGCAAATATGGGCCAATTTCCACACCCTGTGACAGTCACACATCCCTCCTGCAGTTACGCAACAGTACTCCCTGCACAAGCGGCTGCTCTCCCACAGTCATCCGGCCACTCGGCTTCCACTCGCCACCGTCGGCCTGGGCCAAAGCTGCCACCGGATGGTGATGTCATTTCAGTTTCCGTGTAGGGCGACGGGCGGGATAATTACTGAGAGGAGTGATATGGCAGGGAGTGCGTCGCCCGACGCATTTCACATTGAGAGTCACTTCCTCAAGGCCGTGGCTCATCGAAGACCAACATTTCCTAATATGCCCGCCTACGTTTTTAATTAAAATATACTGTTAAACAATTAAAATGGAGCGACGGGTAAGATTATCCCCTAAAAAAATGACCTTGTGAATCTAATGGACATTCGGTAGGATAAACACAAATATCGGTTATAAGCTTACCCCCTCCATTCGAACATGCTCAATTCAATAATACAAGTCACATCAAATAAATACAATAGAATCAAACTATAAAGAAATCCATTAGGTGGTCGGCAAACTGTGTTGAGTGTCACGTACGGGGTTAACCAGACTATCTTGGGATAGTAATCACCAGGCAGAACACAGGGGGTTAACAAATGGTGAAGTGTATTTAGTGGAAGCTAACAGTGGCAACAAGCTCAAAGCACGTACAATATTCCAACATAAGGGGAGCTTAGGGGGCACCCAGCTCGCTGGGTGCAGGGTGCTGCTGAAGTCCACAAGCACCCCGGTCTCCATACAGGATCATGGAGTATGGGGAGAGGACGCCCGCTTCGGGAAACACTTTTTCTTATTTATCTTCGTTTTTATTTGGCTAAATGTTCTTCAAGTCGAAAAGAGCTTTTAGATCTCAAATTATTCCAATGAGCTGTTCACTTCACACCATTCCGACGCGGGAACTGAGCATTTATTACTAGTGTTTCATATGTCCCGATACAGGAACGTGACCTTCTGTATCGAGTGAGCGTAATCAAATATTAGAATTCTCTGCGATACAAAAACCAGAGGCGGTGTCACGTAGAAATGTGCGAAACTATTACAAATGCATTAGTAACATATTTTGTATTATCCTCCCTACATTCTATTTCTGGCAAAATGTATCAGCAAACCTTAAGGGGCTAAAGGTATCACTCTGTATTACACATGGAGACAAAATGGTGAAATATATTAGCATATTTCACAGGTATGTAAATCAATACTCTACAAAATGACTCTTTCTTCCCCCTTCTCCTCCTCTTTCCCCCTCTCTCCCCCAACTCTCCTCCTCTCTTCACCCCCTCCCCCTCTCTTCCCCCACCTCTACTCTCTTCCCCTCATCCTCCTCTTGCCCCCTCTCCTCGTCGCCTCCTCTCTTCCCCTCCCTCTCCTCCCCCCATTCTCCTCCTCTCCACTGCCTCCTCCTCTTACCCTCTCCCCTTCATTCTCCCTCTCCCCTTCCTTTCTGTCTCCACCCTTCCCCCATCACTTTCTCATCCCCCCTTTTCATCCCCCACCCCACATCTATCTTTATCTCTGAAATACTGCAGGGTTTGGCTCCCATCCTTCTACAAAAAAGCTTTGCACATTTCTAGTATCACTGCGACTTTTATTTCAGCTCCAATTTAGATTCCACATCAATGAGGTTTAAATTCCTCTCTCCAGCTGTGAACAAACAGGTTTCTGTGTCTCAAATAAAGCTGATCCGTTTGCATCTTGCCGGGTTTGTCATTGTATCTGTGAGCGTAGGCTTCTCCCAAAACCAGATCTACTGCTTTTTTATTTCCTCTGGTTCTTCCCTCCGCCCTTTTCATTATGTTTCATTGTTTTGTGCTTACATTATTTCTTTATAATTTTTTTTTTCGTACAAAAAGTCGCAGAGTTTTGGGTTGGTTTGAGTTTTACATGAGTCATTGTCTGACCATAATTACTAGTATAACTGGTATAAAAACTGTGTCATAGTTACATCAACTTTTCACCTGTGAGCACCAAACTGTTCAGGGATTGGCAGAAAAGTAGCATTATTTCACAAGAATATTACAAGCTTTGTTTAGCCCTAAAAAAAAAGACAACTGTATCTTTTAGTTTTTACTGGAATCCTCGATAATGAAAGTTAGGATTCTTACAATTTAATAAAATATATATACTAAGTTTTAAGCCAATGATCAGGATCTGACTTAATCGTGTGGCTTCCTTCCCCAGAGCTGGGCACCTCTGTGGTCACTGTTGGTGGAACTACTATCTAAGTAGGTTGGGTGTTTAGTCACCTTTTTGCAATAGGTAGGGTGGGATTGCCTTGCGGTCAGTAGGTCTAAGGTGCTATCGTGGCTGGTGGAGTCTGGATAGACTCAGCGTACAGTGACCTAATTTTCGGGTAGCAACAGTTTGACCCTTTTCCTTTTTGGTGGCAGGAGTGGGATACTCAGGCTCAGTGTTTAGCCTACCTTGAGGTCTCCTCACTCTGAGTGGGTCTAAAATAGCATCATCCAAGAACCTCCATCAATAGAACAGAGTACACAACTGTAGTCAGCAGCAGATCCTCTACCTTGTTTTTTTCCCTTTTTGTGTTTTTATTTTCTAGTCCAGTGGCGTGTGGCTGGAAAGATGGTCAGATCATCAATCCTTGGTCTGAAGCGACTCGCTTCTCATGTGCGATGATGTTCCCCGACGAGAGAAGGTGGAGTAGGAAAGAGCTAGAAAATAGATGCTTCCCCAGGCACTGCTCCAAAAGAATAGTGACAAAATCCAGATTGCCTGTGCTCCAGCATGAAGGGGCCTTCCCGGATAGTCCCACAATTAATATACAAGTATAATAATAAAGAGGAGAGCACAAACGGTCTTATGCAAATAAATGTAATAGCTAAAGGATGATCCAACATTTCGGCTGCAACGTGAAACCGTATCAGGGTAAAGTCCGTTTGTGCCGTCGTCTTTATTATTTTGCATGTAAGGCAGAGTTAATCACAGCTCTATAGCACCACCACAAGGAGTCCCTGGGTGCAACCGATGAATGGTGTGCAACTGGCAAAAGGCCCACAGCAAGTATCAGGGTGCGGTCACTGCCACTCCTGCCACAACCCCCTGGTATGAGACATGTTCGGGGGTACAATTCTCTCAAACAGGCCTCGAGATTAACCCACGAGACTGGCAGATCTGCAGGATGAGCTAACTCCAGATGAAGTCCCAGTCAACCGACTCCTGCAGAAAAAACTGGTCCAGCTTGGCACAATCATGATCTGCGAAAGAAGGTCATGTGGTCTCTGCAGAGAGGCATTGAAAAAGTGGGATCTGGAGGACCGCTGACACCAGAGGGATGCAGACCTTGCCCTAGACCAGAGTTGGGTAAAGTCCGCCCAAGTAGGGACCTGCTCCCCGCTGCATACCTGTGGTGTGGGCAAAGGCAACGTCGGAGGAGACGGCAGCGCGGCTGGAGCCCACCCATATGGTTCTAAACCGGAAGTTAGGACCGACCGGAAATCGGTCCCAACTTAAGTAGTCACCTTCTGGGTGGGCCCCAGCCGTGCTGCTGTCTCCTTCACCGCCACGCTGCCTCCGACGCTGCCTTCATCGCCCACACCACAGGTAGGACCTGGGGAGCAGGAATCAAGGGGAGAGAAAAGGCAGAAGGGAGAATGAAGGTTTTTTTTTAAAAAGAGAAGGGGGAGAGTGATTGAGGGGGTATTGGAGATGCAGGTGAGGAGGGGGAGAGTTAGTAAGGGGGTATTGGAGATGGAGGGGGGTTGGTTTACGTCTGCGGCCCGCAAAGCTTATCAAAGCTTGTCAAGTGGTCCTCCAACCAAAATAATTGCCCTCCCCTACCCTAGACTGTAATCGCAGTGTAGCCTATGGTCCAAACTCCCAGCCAAGTCCCGCTCCTGGGCTTTGTCCTGTCACCCAGATCAGAGGCCTACGTTGTGGTTGGCTCCAGGCCTACTGAGTTCACCAAGACAGAAATTCGGGGTCCAGTCTACACCAGGTCTCCGGAATCCCTCCAACTCTGGTGTGCAGTCAGTGCTAAACCTGCTGAGCTTCCCAGATTGCCTACAGGTGCAGCTTAGAGTACGAGTGGGGGATACCCCTCAGGGGTAAACCCAGAGGCCAGGGGGGGCCCTGGGGCACTGCCTGCACAGATTAGCAAGTCACTCACTGAAGAAGCACCATGCCTAGGTATTATGACCTTCACCCTGGTGGATCCAGCTCCCGTAGCTCCTGAAGCATAAATTTGGAGAAGAGACGTGTTCCTGCTGAGGTTTTCACGAATGGTCGTGCTGCCCGTACAGAATCCAGCTTCCAGTCTTGGTAAGGGGGGAAGCTGCAGTCACCAACCTGGCAGTCCTGGGGATGTGCATGCCCCTTGCCAGAAGCATCTCTCCCTAAAGTGGGTGTACCCTCCACGGCACACCCAGAAGTCAGTGCAGGCTTTGGGGTTCCAGGTGCCTACTGTGGCATTAACCTCTGGCACAGGTGAGAGAAAACCTCAATGTGGGAGGCTCAGGCTGACCCACCTATGCCCCATGTGCAACCAGCATAGACTAAGGCTGCAGACATAGTGGGCGCGTGCAACAGAGCTAAAGTAGGTGTACACGCCTCTCGCCTGAGCGTTCTGTGTCCTCGGTTGATGCGCGAGATGGAGAGGCGTGGCCGTGACGTCACAAGACTGAGCAATAGAGGATCGACCTCTTGGTTCCAACTTGTCACGTGACGTGGCCATCGTACAAAAAAACAAATAGATTTGTCTCCTCCACATCCTGGCACGCGCCAGACTGCGCGACATAATGTTCGTGTCGCGCGCACTATGGCTACTGCCTTAGTATATCTTACAGATGTAACACTGTTATGTACAATGTGTCCATATTGCGTTGCTACATGGCATATTCTCGGGATTCTTTGCCAGGGTGATATATTTTTAATAAATCAGTTCTGTACTATGAGAAAATACTTGTAGCATTTTCTTTCTTTTTTTTTAAACAACTGTGAATGATATTTTTTATGTATTATTTATGTATTTATAAAATGTGTTACCAGGAAGTAATACATTGAGAGTTACCTCTCGTTTTCAAGTATAACAGAGTTATAATGACAAATACATTGTTACAAATACATACTGTAGTTACAATGAGTGAAAAGGGTTACACAGTACATTATATACAAGACGTATGCACAGTTAGAGATTATATATATTATAGGTGTATATAACAGTTACAGACCAGATTAAAATGTGAGACCGCTTTAGTTTTGAAATAACTTAGACTGGTGGCGGAAGTGAGAGTCTCCGGCAGACTGTTACAGTTTTGGGGTGCACGGTAAGAGAAAGAGCAGCGACCGGATACTTTGTTGAGCCTTGGGACCATGAACAGTCTTTTGGAGTCAGATCTCAGATGATAAGTGCTGCGTGTGGTTGGGGTGAGGAGCTTGTTCAGATAGGCGGGTAGCTTGCCCAGAAAGTATTTGAAGGCAAGACAGGAGAGATAAACTTTGCACCTAAACCCAAGTGATGACCAATTTAGTTATTTATAGCATTTCGAAGTGTGTGTTGTAGTTGCATTGGAGAACAAAGCAGCATAGTGAGTTGTAGAGGGTATCAAGATTGCCAAGGTGAGTTTGGGGTGCCGTGCCATATACGATGTCCCCATAGTCTATAATTGGCATCAGCATTTGCTGTGTGATGCGCTTTCTGACCAGCTGACATGGGGAGGATCTGTTTCTATATAGTACACCTGGTTTGGCATTGGTTTGGGATGTCAGGGTATGTTAAATGGGAGTCAAACCATATGCCCAAATATTTGAAACTAGTAACAGGGGCTAGGATAGTATTAAAGTTGTAAGTATTAGGCTGCGCTTATAGTGCCCGGCGACGTCGCGCCAAAACAAATACATTGGATCCGTCGCATGCGCTTATAGTCAGCGCAACAGCGACGGAGCGATGGATGCTGCAAAAAATTTTGAAGCCATTGAAATTTGATTTTGGGAGAGATAGTCGCCACATGTGACTTTCCCTACACCAATCATAGAGCGCCTACTGCACTCTGCCCGCCCCCTTGTGACATCACTTGCCTTGTCGCCAGCGACGTCGCTCCAAACCCAAGTGCAACTTTTGCCAGTGGCGACGGGTGACGTCATCGGTCGCGTCGCCGGCAGTATAAACGTGGCCTTAGAGTTCTGATATGTAGCTCCGTCATTGGAAGCTTTAGAAATGTATCCTTGGTCCCAAATCCCATTGTTACAGTCTTGTCAGTGTTTAGAAACACTTTGTTTTGGGAAATCCAATTTTCAAGTCTCAAAAAGTCAGACTGAAGTGCGTGTCCAAGGTCAGAGAGGTTAGAGCTGTGTGCATATAAAATTGTGTCATCCGCACACAATGTTGTGTATTGCGGCTATATACAACAAAAAAAGTGCGCAAAAAGAGAAAAACACAATAAGTCATAATTCATTAAAACTTTTATAAAAATGACTAAATAACACTTACATAATAAAATAGGATCATGTAGCTCCAATCATCCGCAAAGGGGACACGAGGAACGGGTCTCACAAGTCCACAACACACGGCTCCAAGTTGGAATATAATCTGGTTACCACTGCTAGATGTTGAAGCTGTGGATATGGCTGATGAAGGGTCAGATGACGCGAAACGCAGAGGCGAAGTCATCACGTAGCTACGAGGAGCCGTGACGACGGACGCTCGGAAGCTACCATCATCCCCTTGTCTCCACGAGGACACGGACTCCAGCTATAGCCACAGCTGGTGCACCAAGTCGTAGGAACTTAGATTGCAGTAGGTCAGGTCCACATTGGCTGCTTAGGTCTAATTTGAGGAGCGCTTGTGTAATCTCTTCAGATATTGGGACAAATTGAAAACAGTTGGCAGTGTTGGGAGAAGGGGGGGCTATAGAGGTACTCCTAGAATGAGGTTCATGCATGTAGTTTGGGTTGCGTTTTGCTAACAAGTTAGTAGCACACCGCACATCCCACAAAGTAATCATTGAATGCATTGTGACAGTGGGGTTTGTCAGAGTAATATCCTCCTTAGTGATATTACTTGGTTGTTGATGGTTAGAAGGCTGGAATATATTGTTGATAACCTTCCAGAAGTTAGCTGGGTTTGATGTGTTCTGGAGGAGATTGTCAGAGTAATATTGTGCTTTTGCGTGCCTTGTTTGCCTTGTGCACATGTTCCGCAGGCATCTGTAGTGATTGAGATCCTTGGTAGTGCCAGTAACGTTGTAGCTTTTCCACAAGGCATCCCTGAAATGGTACAGTGCTATAAGGTCAGGTGTAACCCATGGAAGGTAGGCCCCCAGCACTCTTATTCTGCGTAGTGGAGCATGGGTATCACAGAGTTTTAAGAACTCGGATTGGAAATAGTCGAGAGCAGAATCGGGGTCGGGAATTAAGTCGATTCTGTGCCCAGGGCAGTTGTGTGTTCAAGTTCCTAAATGTTCTAGTGAGGAGAACTTTAGGGCTTGATTGGGGTGATCCTTACCCAGTACACTATTGCATGGTCACGGTACTATAATGTAAAAAGCCTTTTTTGTTTCTATAGCAACCATTTACAAAGTGAGGTGATTGATACCTGTGTCAAGAACCTTTTTTTTTTTTTTTTTAATTAACATCTGGGTTCAAGACCCGAACAGTAGGAAAGGGACTTTCCTTCCTTATTATCTCCATACACATAACGAAGGGAGAAGCGTTCCCACGAAACATTTTTTCTGCGCTATTACAAAATAAAGACGCCTTCCAGTTTCTGAGGCGCTGTGAGCCATTACTGCGGCGGCTGTGTCATTATCTTTATTCCTTGATACAAAAATGCACAATCCCAACCGTCACCTCACACAGTCCTTGTTGCGTCAATTCACCCAGTTCCCAGTGTCGCCTCACCCAGTTCCCAGTATCAACTCACCCAGTCCCCAGTGTCGCCTCACCCAGTCCCCAGTGTCACCTCACCCAGTCCCCAGTGTCACCT
>WSYH01016845.1:0-10819 GCA_036426205.1 Ascaphus truei
AAAATTTTAGCTTTTTTGGAGAGTTTTTTTCTCCATATGCAGAAAGGGCATAAAACTGCATTTACAATCCTTTCTGCATATGGAGAGTTTCAACCAGCGCTATGAGCGCTGTTGAAACTAGTGAGGAAAAAATCGCATTATTTTTTTTCCCCTCCACCGGCCGCGGAGCGCCAGCTGCTTGGTGGAGAGGAAAAATGTTGAAAATCGCGCCATTTTTTGGGCGCGAACAGCCACTAGATGGCGATCGCGGCTCTCTGCATACGGCAGAAAAAAACACTGGAGAGATTAGAAACTCTCCAGCCGCGCGGCGAATTTCAAGGAAAAAATAAATAAAATGCCGCTTTTTTTTTAAACTTGCCTTTTCCGGCGGTTTAAAGCTCCATTTTCGCCGACAAATGGCGAGATTCCTTTTTGCGCTGCTCTCTGCATGAGGCCCATAGTGGGATATATATCAAAACCTTCCCCCCAAAAATGCACATTATTTATCAGGGCAAGATATCCCATTCTTTGAACTCCATGGTTTTACATATCAGGACATAATAACAATCCTCTGTTCCTTAGCAGGGCTTAAAATTAGGTAAATACAACCTCAGATGAACAACATCACATGCCATATTACACCGTGTCATGATGTATTTAACAAAAATAAAGCCAAAATGGAGAAGTTATGTGTGAAAAACTAAGTACACCCTTACTGCTTCCATAGGAATTAAGATGCTAAGTAGCAGACAGGTGCTGCTAATCAAATTTGATTAATTGATCATCAGTGTGACCACCTCTATAAGAGCCAAAGTTTTAGCAGTTTGCTGGTCTGGAGCATTCAGGTGTGTGTTAACACAATGCCAAGGAGGAAAGGCATCAGCAATGATCTTAGAGAAGCAATTGTTGCTGCCGATCAATCTGGGAAGGGTTATAAGGCCATTTCCAAACAATTTAAAGTCCATCATTTTACAGTGAGAAAGATTATTCAAAAGTGGAAAACATTCAATACAGTTGCCAATCCTCCCAGGAGTGGACGCCGCAGCAAATTCACCCCAAGGTCAGACCGTGCAATGCTCAGAGAAATAGCATTAAAAAAAACAAGAGTTACATCTCAGACTCTACAGGCCTCAGTTAGCATGTTAAATGTTAAAGTTCATGACAGTACAATTAGAAAAAGACTGAACAGTATGTTTTTTTTTTTAAGGGTTGCCAGGAGCAAGCCTCTTCTATCTAAAAAGAACATGGCAGGACGGCTTAGGTTTGCACAGTTGCATCTGAACAAACCACAAGACTTCTGGAACAATGTCCTTTGGACAGACGAGACCACAGTGGAGATGTTTGGCCATAATGCACAGCGCCACATTTGGCGAAAACCCAACATAGCATATCAGCACAAACACCTCATGCCAACTGTCAAGCACGGTGGTGGAGGGGTGATGATTTGGGCTTGTTTTGCAGCCACAGGACCTCAGAACCTTGCAGTCATTGAGTCGACCATGAACTCCTCTGTATACCAAAACATTCTAGAGTCAAATGTGAGGCCATCTGTCCAACAGCTAAAGCTTGGCCGAAATTGGGTCCTGCAACAGGACAATGATTCCAAGCACACCAGCAAATCTACGACAGAATGGCTGAAAAAGAAAAGAATCACAGAGTTGCTATGGCCCAGTCAAAGTCCAGACCTCAACCTGATTGAAATGCTGTGGCTGGACCTTAAGAGAGCTGTGCATAAACAAATGCCCACAAACCTCAATGAACTGAAGCAACGTTGTAAAGAAGAGTGGGCCAAAATTCCTCCACAACGATGTGAGAGACTGATAAAGTCATACAGAAAACGATGACTTCAAGTTATTGCTGCTAAAGGGGGTTCTACAAGCTATTGAATCATAAGGTGTACTTAGTTTTTCACACATGGTTTCTCAATTTTGGCTTTATTTGTCATTATTCCCAGCATACAGTGCTTCCACTGCAGCAAGGGTTTTTCAGACAAAAGGTGACACATTGTGTCACATTTGCATGTCATTTCCCAGAATCCCTTGCTGCAGTGGGAGCACTGTATGCTGGGGATAATGGTGAAAGGCGGGGTTGCAGACCTGCCTGACATGTGAATGTGCTCACAAGTGATCTTTTTATTTGCTATATGCAATACGGTGGAGGTTTCTTGTTGCCTTTTTCTCCCACCATAACTTCAAACGTGATGGTAAACCCTACAGTCTTGAAAATGCAAAGCCAGCCGTACACCCAACCTCACACCGGTGATACCCATTAAGGTGGAAACATATCTGTGAGTGGTTTCTCTGGCTTTGCATCTGATTCCCATGCTGTGCTTTAAAGCTGTGTTATCAGCGAGCATTAGCTTATATGGGTTTTTCAGACAAAATGTGACACATTGTGTGCTCATTTGCATGTCATTTCCCAGAATCCCTTGCTGCAGTGGAAGCACTGTATGCTGGGGATAATGGTGAAAGGCAGGGTTGCAGACCTGCCAAAGACATGTGAATATGCTCACAAGTGATCTTTTATTTGCGATAGATAGATAGATAGATAGATAGATAGATAGATAGATAGATAGATAGATAGATAGATAGATAGATAGATAGATAGACAGTGTGCACACATTATATATATATATATAATGAATGAAATAAATGTGTGTGCACACTGCATATATAAATAGGACATATATGTGCAAAGAATGAATTGAATGAGTATACACAAGGCATATGTAGATAGGAGGTATATATACAATGAATTAATGTAATGTTTGCATACAATATGTGTATAAAATTCACAATGCACAAATATACATTGTGTATGGGAGTTAAGACTTAAAGAGATTATTCATTATACTCTGATAGTGCCAACTGGGGCACGATCACACGGAAACGTCAGTAGGCAAAGTGATTTATCAGAGAGCTCTATATAAGCCCCTTGGCCTCTCCCTCGATGTTCTGCCGGTGAATAGCAGTCAGGTTATACGCTCGTATGTACAAGTGCTTTCCAGCTAGCGTGCATGGCGGGGCGCCCAGAGCGAATCACAACCCAGCCAGGAGACTAACGGGAAGGGATGAAACAAGATACACATACAGTGTGAGAAACATACACGGGGGGGTTTCTGTGCCATAGTGCCCCGATTGGCACTATCACAGCCTAATGAATAACCCGCATACTGTAGCAGCGTCTCTGCCATTCGGTACAGTGTGTCCGTTCAGAAGTGAAGCTTTGGGAGCATTTCAAAGTTAATGCTTAACCCTTTCCCTTCCTGAGAAAAGGTTACCCGCTTTTCTCCGCCATTGCTTTGGAAGTGATCCCATGCGGCCGCCAGACATCCGGCGCCGAAAAGGTTAATCAAAAATAGCCAACTTCCTATTCGCTAAGCCGAATGCATGCCCCAAACAACCCAATCCCCATCAATCCGCTGGCATATTGGGAGGGGTCTCTGCCCAGAGCGTGTGCCCTGGCAGCGACGTGCAGTACTAGGGGTGGACACAGAGCTTTGTTAATGACTAAACAAGGCGTTAACTTCAATTAACATCTCGTTAAGTGTAAACGGGGATCATCAAAGCTCAGTAAAGTGCTATTTTCAGCTGTAACGAGTCGTTGGGTAACTATAAAGGAAGGCAGAGGTCCCAAAATGGGGCCTTCGCCCACATAACGGCTGATGTGCCTCCGGAGTGGGAGCAGTGGCTGGCTCTCCTTCCCCCCCTCCTCCCCTCACCCCAAGGGTTTTAGATTTCTGCGCATCAACGGGGGGAGGGACTCGCGCGGGGTATTCAAACCCTGCACACGCTCAAGCCCAGCATTGAAAATAAGATGGCTCGAGGCATAAACAGAGACGTCCGTAAGTTCATTCTCTCTTGTGGGGGGCTGACTGTGAAGCAAGTGGAATTTGAGGACAGGTGGGCGTATACTTGGCACAGGAGAGATGGGGTGCACCTGGCGGATAAGGGCATGGATATTTTTATTAAGAACATACACAGGCCTTTGCAAGCAATCAGAATACAGGGTTTAGGGTCACAGCTTGGTGTGTGGGGTGAGTCCCCAGTGAGTGGCCTTAATGGGGCCTCTGGGTGGCGGAACTGTCAGGCCAATCATCGGGACACCGTGAATACTGAAATGGGGCGCCACCCTATGAGGATGGGTCCCAGATAGCGTTCCCCTCAAAAAAGATTGTGCGGGCAGGAGGCACCGACGCAGGCGGTTGGGCGTTGTACCCCTGGCACAAATCTTAGGAAGCTGGGCGCTATCCTATGCGGGTAGGCCCAGGTGGCCAAGAAAAGGGGGACCTAGGGTGACTGGATAACAGGATGATTTGGAGCTGGCTCCCGCCAGACGGTAGAATAGGGCGGTTTGGAGAAGGGCACCCGTCGAAAGATACCAAGAATACGACTAACGACAAATGACTAGCGACTGGCTGACAGTTTATTTGACAGAAGAAGAAGGCAAAAAAGGCAGCCGCTCCTTGAGGGTACAGTACTCACCAGTAGGTTAATAGTAAAAAACTTTTATTGGACTACATAAAAACAGATACGATCCATAGACAGAACAAGAAGAACCTCCTCTCACATGTTTCGAACAGCTTCACATTCCTACTATATTGTTCCAAGGACTGATTAGTCCGCTGTTTATCCATTAGACTGGGGGTGATAAGCGGAGGAAAAGTGTAAGGACACTCCAGGTTGTTGGCAGAAGGACCTCCAGAATTTGGAGATGAATTGAGAGCCCGATCCGAAACGATTACTTGAGTGGCTTCATGGAGTCGGAATATTTCCTGAATGAATACATATGAAAGTTTAGCGGCATTAGGTAATCCTTTAAGAAGAATTAAGTGGGCTTGTTTGGAGAACCTATCCACGACCACCAAGATCGTGGTCATGCCCTTAGATAAGGGCAGCTGAACTGCAAAGTCCATAGTGATGTGAGTCCAAGGCCGGTTTGGAATCGGAAGAGGTTGTAATAACCCTGTAGGATAGTGTTTTGGTCTGGGCGCAGACAGGGCAAGAAGACACAAAGCTCTTAGCATCCTTCTGAATCCCAGGCCACCAGAATTTCCGTTCCAGTAAATCGATGGTCCTCCTTTCTCCAGGATGACCTGAGATTTTGGAACTATGACCCCACTCCAAGACTTTTTGTTGAAAGGCTGGCAAAACGAAAAGAGGTCCTTTGGGGACCTTGAGACCATCTGCGATTAAGGATTGATCCCGAATAATGTCTTCTAGAGAATCAAAGTTGATGGCTGAGATGATGCGAGCTGGAGGAAGAATGGGTTCTTCGAGGTCCTCCGTTGTATCGTTAACCAGGAATTGGCGAGAAAGGGCATCCGCTTTTATATTGTTGGATTCTGGTAGGTAAGAAATAATAAAGTTGTCCGCGCCCCCTGCCTGCTCTCCCCCCCCCCCCTTACCTGGTGTCCATCGTCTTCTGACATAACAACGTCACGTTGCCATGGCAATGCTATGTCATTGACGCCGCATCGCTGGAAGTCGCCGGAGACCAGGTAAGGGAAGTTACAGAGGCCTCTCGTGTGGTCCCCCGGAATTTAATTTAGATGCCTTGGGGAAGAGTGCGGGGCCTCTGTAGCCACCTCGCCCCCCATCCCCAGAAAATCTAACCCCCCCCACCCTAGTTTGCGCACCCCTAGTCTAGAGGGAGGTAGGTTTGTTGGGAGAATGGGGGTAGGTGGGTGTGGGAATGGGGTAGTTGCCCCATGGAGGGTGGCTAAATCCGGCCCTTAATGTCTCCAGTGAGGCACAGCTGCTGAGCCTGAGATAGTATAGCTGCAGAAGTTCCATGCTTCTCGAGCAGATCCCCCACACCGATAATCCTCCGGCAGCCGCGGTCACCCAGCTTGCTCCGGCCCCCGGAGACATTAAGTCCTGCCACATCTGAAGTTGATTGTATTTAGACCCATTTTTTAAGCCTGTGTGGTGGAAGACCATTAGATTAGTTGACCAAAACTGGACTGCCTTATTCTGTTTGCTACTTCTAGTCCTCCACAGATAAGCTCGCTGAATTATTTGTGTATCCTCTTAGCCGTGGGGAATAAGGCAGTCCAGTTTTGGTCAACTAATCTCCCAACAAACCTGGGGGGGGGGTTAGATTTTCTGGGGATGGGGGGCGAGGTGGCTACAGAGGCCCCGCACTCTTCCCCACAGCGGGCTGTGAAAATAATAAACTCATTTGGGAAGAGCGGCATTTTGATGGCTGCAGTATTCGCTAGCAAGAAAACATCAAATTACCTCCAATTTTGTGGGTCTTTAATAATAATAATAAATAAATAAATCTGGGTTGTTAGATTTATATAAAGTAATGACGGAGTCACATTGACCCCCATGAGGATTCCGCAGGATCCAGTGCCTGGTTTTGCGCTCCGGTCCATGTTTTTTGTGGAGCTTGCCCTCACTTGGCAGTTTTGGCCATCTTGATTCCTGGCAGCCTCCTATGTCAGGCTGCACTTACTTCAGGAAGTTGCTGAGCAAGGTTCCTGTTTCTATTGAAGACACAGCTGTGTTACTCTGTATCTCCTGCCCTCTTTCCTGTGGGTGCTGTTGCTGACCTCTGCCTGTGACCCCGACTCTGCACCTCTGCCGCCTGCCTTGATCCTCTCTCTGCCTGCAACCTGATTATGTGAAGTGTAACAGGACTTGGCTTAGGTCGGTAAATATATAAGCCTACCATAGCCCTGCGGGTCCGCTACCTGAGTCGAGCACCGTTATATTTTGCATGGCCCTCAAAAATGGACTCCGCTCAGGTAGGGAGGGCCTAGGACATCTAAAACAAAACCCCGAGAAACATCTCACCCAGCAAGACCAACAATTCCAAGCCAACTCTCTTCAGGCCATTGTCACCGGGTTGGACACCCTCCAGGCAGGTTCTACCCCCCGCACCGCCCACACGGGCAGCGCATCCGCCACCACCTCCATCACTCCCGACACCTAGAGAACCACGGATCCCAGTGCCTATTCGCTACAAAGGAGACTTCATTAGATGCAGAGGTTTCCTGAATCAGTGTTCTATTCAGTTTGAACTCCAGCCCTCCGTGTTTTACACCCACCGGGCAAAGCCTTCGAATGGGCTTCTCCCCTGTGGGAAAGGGAGTCTCCACTTATTAACGGCTCTCTGGCTTTCTTACAGGCATTCAAAAGACTATTTGACAGCCCAGGTTGAGAGTCTTTGGCTTCCACATGGCTTCTTAGCATTCATCTTGGAACACGTACGGTGGACCAGTTTGCCATTGAGTTCCGCACCCTTGATGCTGAGACAGGGTGGAATAATGAAGCTCTGGTGGAATAATGAAGCTCTGGTGGAATAATGACGCTCTGGTGGAATAATGAAGCTCTGTATTTACAGTATAGTGATCCAGAGGAAGGCAAACAAAAAACCCCAGTGACACATTATCCAATGATATCTCCATAAGGGGGAAATTAAATTCCTTCTTGACTTTTATAATGGCAATCAGATGACTCCCTGGATCAACATCCTTCCCATGTTTGCTTATTAGGTATATCCCTGTATACCTTCCCTTTCTAAAAATATGTCCAACCTTTTTTTTTTTTTAACAAATCTATTGTATCTGCCATCACAGCCTCCATGGGTAATGCATCCCACACTGTAACTGCCCTTACTGTAAAGATCCCTTTCCTTTGTTGCTGGTGAAATCTCCTTTCCTCTAATCTGCATGTATGTGACCGTGTTAATTGTACCGCCCTCGTGGTGAAATGTTTGCTTCCCTGTTCCCTGGACATATTTTTAAATAGTAATCATACCCCTCCAGATAAGACTTCTTCCCCCCCCCCCCCCCCCCAAAGAGAACAATCCTAATTTGCAAAGTTTATCCTCACACACCAGACCCTCCTTCCCCCCTTACTCATTTTCTGGCTCCTCTCTGCAATTCATTATTCCGCTTTGAAAGCGACGGATGTAGTTAGACTTCCTGTCCCCGGCATCGCGGGCAAACAGGCGTCCCCGGGGCCCGGGACGGTGTCGCTGCGGTGGGTGCATGCTTCCGAACGGGACGCCCCGCAGGGTTAATACTTGGGTGCTGCAGTGGTGTGATGCAGCGGCAGGGAAGACAGGAAGGCTTACTACATCTCTGCCCCCTGAATGCAAGTTGCAGTCTTGCTAGGGATCTGTGCAGGGCATGAATGACGCTCCGCTCCCCGACGCCTCAGCACGATAACAGCGCAGGAGCATTTTCAGCCCGCTCAAACCACAAGAGTGGAAAGCCCTTTCCCAGTAATGATGGTTCTCCTCGGGTTTCAGGATCGCTGGGCTCTGTGCCCGCTGTTAATGCACTAGTTAACCACTGCAGTGCTGGATTGGCCTGCACCGCTGCAGCTGTAAGGGTTACCCACGGCTGTCAAATCAGCACAACAAAATCATCAACACTACTGTATATGGGGGAGTGAAATTAGATTGTGAGCTCTTGGATCTGGAATACACTAGATCAGGGGTAGCCAACTCCAGTCCTCAAGAGCCACCAACAGGTCAGGTTTTCAGGATATACGTGCATCAGCACATGGGGTTCAATCTTTCACTGAGCCACCTGTGCTGAAGCAGGGATATCTTGAAAACCTGACCTGTTGGTGGCTCTTGAGGCCTGGACTTGGCTACCCCTCCGCTAGATGGACTGAGCTTGAAGAGGCCCTCCTGGTGCTATTTGTTTAATAGGTTTGAAGCGGGGGTCTCCAGAGCTGAACGTGTACATTTCAGCTCCGAGGACCCCCCTGCTTGCCAAGATATTTACCCCAGAAAGGGGTACTAGCAGCAGCCCAGGCGGGGCTAGTCGGGACTATCAAAATGACGGCTTAAAAAGTCCCGTGTCCTGCGGGGCAATAGGAGGCCGCTGCGTCATCCCTTGTCTTCCTATTGGCCGGCGTGACGGGGGAGCTTTAGGCTGCGCTTACAGTGCCAGCGACGTCGCGTCAAAACAAATGTATTTCCGCCATTGCGTGCGTTTATAGTAAGCGCGACGCGACGGAGCGACGGCTTGGTCGCGATCACTGGAAGTCATCTCTATTTGATTTTTCCAGCGACCGCAGCCTGACGTCGCCGTCGCGCCGCCGGCACTATAAGCGCAGCCGAAAACTACGCAGAGTTACCGGCGCCACTTACAGAAGTAAATATCTCAGGAAGCGGGGGGTCCCCGGAGCTGAAAGCCGCGCAGTTCAGTTCCCGGGGACCCCCTACTTCAAACCGGTTTAAAACAAAGGAACATAAGGTGTCACCAGGAGTAAGCCTATAACCTGTATGTAGAAGGGGTGACGCCAGCGGCTGCTCTGTTACTTTATCTCTTTGTGCCTCAGGCAGTGAATATCAAACTGTAAAAAAAAAGTTTAGTGGCCAACGGTGTATCATGTCTCACTACAGTTAGTGAGATATTAATTATAATTAAGGCCAGGGATTCACATCTCCGTGTTACCTTATCCCTATATATAATATATAGCAGGGGTGCGCAAACTTTCCCCCTGCACCCCCCTCCCCCATGCTCGGCTCCGGCGTCAAATAACACTGCGGGGTCATGTGACATTATATTATTACTAGCGGAATACAGGGCAAGACAGAATCGAGCCGTATACTGCCAGTAGGATCCAGCAATGCCCTATAGACGTATGAAACAAGGTATTTTCTGTGGTCAAAGGGGCTTCGAAAAAGTAGTGGTACTGTGGGCGTGTAAATAGGAAAGTAGGGATATTCTGCACCCCACATCACACCGTGACCGCTGGGCATGTTCTTACCTGAGGAGCGATGTGTCAGGAGCTGTGGGTCCCCTAAAAACACAGGCAGGGGTCCGGAGGCCGATGTATGCCCGTCCCTGGCCCCAGCTAGCCTTCCGAGCAGCGGCCGCTGTGTGAGGAGCGAGGCGTGTGTATCACACAATAGTTTAAAAGCCAGACTGGGGTTTATTTACACTGCGTGATAAATAATGCATGGAGCCCTCAGCACTGCCGGCTCTGTAAGTGAGAGCTGGGAGGGAGACAGGTGTGGGGAGGGAACCTGATCACAGGACGTTATTTGGGTGCCTCAGATTCCCAGGCCCTAAACTTGTGGGTACATGTTGTTGTTACCATTTATTTATAAAGCACCATCCTATTCTGCAGCGGGGAACAATAGGGAACAGGACGTAAATTACAGAAACAGAACGGCACACCACACAACAACAAACACAAACCGACACAAAATGGGCCTTCCTCTGTCATGTCTACATGGAACCAATAAGTTTAGTGGCTGCAATCAGCATTTCCCCCTCCCACAGATATATCTGGGCCTCATAACCCCCTCCCACAGATATACCAGGGCCTCATAACCCACTCCCACAGATATACCAGGGCCTCATAACCCCCTCCCACAGATATACCAGGGCCTCATAATCCCCTCCCACAGATATATCAGGGCCTCATAACCCCCTCCCACAGATATATCAGGGCCTCATAACCCCCTCCCACAGATATACCAGGGCCTCATAACCCCCTCCCACAGATATACCAGGGCCTCATAACTTCCTCCCACAGATATATCAGGGCCTCATAACTCCCTCCCGCAGATATACCAGGGCCTCATAACCCCCTCCCACAGATATACCAGGGCCTCATAACTTCCTCCCACAGATATATCCGGGCCTCATAACCCCCTCCCACAGATATACCAGGCCTCATAACTCCCTCCCACAGATATACCAGGGTCTCATAACTTCCTCCCACAGATATATCTGAGCCTCATAACCCCCTCCCACAGATATATCAGGGCCTCATAACCCCCTCCCGCAGATATACCAGGGCCTCATAACTCCCTCCCACAGATATACCAGGGCCTCATAACCCCCTCCCACAGATATACC
>WSYH01016846.1:0-12644 GCA_036426205.1 Ascaphus truei
GGCCACATACACATTGGGGTGTACTCCCTTACAGTCTGTTTCATCATTATCAGGAAACCAAGAGTCTATTTCATTTATGTCGGCCACAGTGCCCTCTTCCTCGGGCTGTCCTGTAGCCGCCAACGGCACTGGTCGCAGAGTCGGTATCCTGCAGCAGCCACACATGCATCCCCAGGCCAATTTACAAAAGGAGCAGTCACCGTTGTTACAGAAACATTCCCGGCACCCATCCTCGTTTGCGTCTTCCAGCCGCCCTCTTATCAGGCACGTCAAAACAGCAAAGTTCATACTACCCGACGGACTCAACGATTCTATCATACACGGACACAACAAAAAGGATACGGCCCCGGCCTTCGTCGTGGGCTCTGGGACCATATGAAGGCCCAAATGATAAACTGCGCGGCTTTTTCATTGCACATGTGACCTGGGGGCCTTTAAATGAGCTAATATACCGGCACCCCCCAAAGAGTAAGAACTCTCCGAAGCAGGGGTTCCCCGGAGCTGAAATTACTGGGGTTCAGACCCCCTCTTCATCCTACATTATACAAAAATAAAGGAAAGCAGCAGTGCTGGACTCTCTCCCTCTTGGGGAGATGGGGGGGTGAGAGGGAGATCTGGGGGGAGTTATAGGAAAATGTAAGAAAGGAGAGTGAGGAGGGGGGGTTGAGAGGGTGGGGGAAGAAATACATTGGGGGCGTTTTAGAAGATGGGGGAAATAGAGGGCCGGGAGTGAGGTTGTGGTGGCAGAGAAAGAGGGGGGCTTCACAGGTCACCAAAAGATGGGTAACCAGGGAAACTCGAGTCCCGTGAATGCTGCCGGCATTCCGTAATAGATGCAGTCAGATGTAATTAATGAGTTTTTCTCAAGGAAACTGCAAGTGAAAAGCAGCCTGACCGCTGCCAGCTGCAGATTTTCCAGGCCAGAATAATTGATCATCAGGATTAACACATTTGAAGTCGCGAATTCGGAATGGGACTCCAGGTGTGTTCATCCTAAACGGGTAGCATCAGTCTCTGGAAGAGCTGCATCATGAAGCAGACGAAGCAGTCCTCTCTCCTGCACATCTCTAACAGGCAATCAAACTGTTTTATTTTTATTACATAGGATTGAAGTAAGGGGTCTCCGGAGCCGAACTGTATTCATTTCAGAGCCCGGGGACTCCGGAATGGGGTGCCGGATCTCCTACAAGTTTTAATTCTCCTGCTTCACGGTCCACATGACCGGACATTTACACTTGCAGGAGATATCGATCCCTCATACCTGGGCCTGTATCTTGGGAGGTATGGGATCTCCCGTGGTGGAAATTATTGTTCAGCTCTGGAGACCCCTGCTTCAATAAGTAGTAATTAAAATAATAATAAAAGCTTCAGTACCTTAGTTGCTAGCTTGATAAGGTAATAAGGGTTAAACAGAATAGACGGTCCAGTTTGTTGTTGGGGGTAGACAGGTGGTTGAAGAGTTAGTTTCTCCCCAGGGTAGTGGTTTTGGCTCCCGGGCTGGGTACAGGAGGGATAAACCCCTTAATTAACCTTAATGGTTACTACCGCTAAGGTGTTAAGGGGGTTAACCCCTCCCTTTACCCCCCGGGATGCATACCAACCCCACACCCAGGGAAACTACCCCCCTTCACCCCCCCCCAAAGAATTGACAAATGCCCTAGAATGTCAAACAATGGCAACTACGTTTTGCCTCATTCAACAACACACTGTAAAATAACATATATTAATAACGTTTTACTTAACTCCTTCCAGGATTGAAGGTCCCGTCGTCCTCCTCCTCTTCAATCCTCAACATCATATGGAAGAAAGAAAGTGCCGGATGTCCAACACATAAACCACCAGTAACCCTTACCTTCCTTAGCGATTCTACGCCTCTAAAGTCATTAATGGTTTAACGTGTTTTAATGGGGTGGGGGTGAAGGGTGTATTGTAGTTGCCCCAGGGTGGGTGGTTAGCACCCGGGAGGGTTGCAGAGTAGTTACTACTGTAAATATTTAGGGTTACCCCTACCGCTACCCACCTAGAAACCTAACACCGCACCCCGGGCAACACCCCCTTTCACCCACCCCCAGCAATATAATTAATCAAATATATTACAATAAAATACAGTATAATCAAAACCAACACTAGCATGTATCCCTGATTGCTGCTATGGCCTCAATTGTGGGGAAGCTAGCCATAGCGTGCAATCAAAACCTGTTTTTTTGCCTGTGTATTTAATCATGTTTAACCTTCTAAAACTTTATCCTATATCTCTTTTTCTCCTGTGGCCTTGGTACTCTAAACATGTGAGTAACAGGAACAGGCACAATAACCCTTTCCATCCTCCATAACTCTATCACCTAATACTGTGTATAGTTCCTATAATTTCTTCATTGCCCTTCTCTTATTTGTCCGTTGTCTAACGACTTTTACTTTAATTCTCAGGGGAACTGTGATTCTGAAGTCCCCCATAATTCTTTCAAGTACACAAAAAACATATTATTTTTGGCAGCTCCACAGAGTGTTCCCCATTTTTAATATGCCACCAGGCGTTGGTGTAACTAATCTGCCTTATTTCAGTACTACTTTTTTGATGTGGGTCCAGGATTACCCAGTTCTATATTTGTTCAAATTCATGTTTTATTGACTATAATAATCCAGTCGTTTTTATCTCTACTGGGCTCACTATAAGTGGGGAGGGGGGGAGAGGGAAGGGAGGATCGTGAGTGAGTGTGTCCGAGGGGGAAGGAGTATGTAGTTAATGAGGGTTGGCTGGGCGAGGGCAGAGAGGGGAGCTGGCGGTTCGGGTGGGGTGGAGCGGGCGGAAAGAACTTGGGAAGGGGGAGGTGGCAGGAGGGATAGGGGGGGGTACGGGTTGGGGTCCCATCCCGGTTCCCGGGTCTGTATCCCTTAATAGTATACAATTATCACATCTCTCTCTAATGTTCCACATGCAAGTATGGTATAATGAGTTTTAGAAATAGGATGGAGGGTGGGCTATAGAATTACCTTTTGTTGCTGTCTGTCCCCCCAGAGAGAGGACCCCCAACCACCAAGAATCATATTAGATCAAGTATATTTTTTTTTTTAATGATATGCACCCAAAATATATCCTAAAAGAATGATACGGGCAAAAAATATAAATAGTCACAATAATGATCATTTTTGAGATTTGGGGGATCACGGAATATCCTGCAACTCTTCTTTTTAATAAATTTGACAGTTTGTTTATAGTCCCTTACCATGTATGTGTAGTACCAGCTAGCTAGAATGGGTTTATCGAAATCTGTAAGGTTCCCTGTAAATGGGGGTGTAAAAGCAGCAAACATAATTCCACTTGCCACACCTCCACTGTCTTCTGACACTGAGGGGTTAATGTCCCAATTCAGTATTTGGCATAATCTTAGTTGTGAAAAGCATACGTCAAACGTGTTTGTTTTTCTTACGTGAAATGCATAAACAGCATGTACTTCAGGCCCGCACCTAAACCGGCCTGGAAATTGAAAATCTTCGTGCTGCCCGGAAGAAAACATGGCACTAAATTTCAACGATAGCTTTAATTCCATTCTGACACTATCACTGACATCACTCTGTGACATGAGAGACAGATTTTGCGTTACTAGAACAATATGTACCCTGTTAAGAAAATGCATCATCCCTTATATCAAGATACTCCTCCATTCCTCCGCTGGAAGGACACTCCACACAATTGCACAAGGCAGATCCTTCCGGCGGACCGCATTTTTGTCCACAATCAGTGGTTACGTGACATTAAAAGTAGTGTCCTTGTGTCTGATTTTTTAAAATAAATATATATTAATTGTAGGCACACGGCTGGGACTGTATTTGCAAAGGATCAATACAAATTGTATACTATAAAAACGAGATTCCTTTCTAATATATTTCCTTTTTCCTAACCTTTGGTGTGTAGAATAAAAACAGTATTCCGTATGGGTTTACAACTGTAACGTAAGTATAAAAATGGGTTGTACCTCGTACAATCACCCTTCACATCACTGCTCATAGCAGACTGTTGTAGATCTATTTAGAGATCCTGAAAATGTAGTTATGATTTTTGTTTAAATTAGAACAAATATTAAAATACATTTAGAAAATTATCTTTTATATTATTAAATACTTATCTCTGTTTTCACTATATAACTTTGTCATTTGGATGTTCATTGGTTTTTTTGTTTTTTGTTCTTTGTTTTTGTTTGTACGTGCCCTGAAAACGTTTTAACACGTGAACGCGCGCGTCGTGCATTTCTTCTCTCCCATGCCTCACACTTGGGAAGTTGGTTTTTTACAAACAGTCAACTTACACGATATTGATCTGCGTTGTGCTTTATTAAATTCTCCCTGCATGTGCTGTTACCTGGCATTTTCTCCCTGCCACACACACACACAACACACACAACCACACACACACACACCACACCACACACACTACACACACACCACAACACACGCACACACACACACACCCACAACACACACACAACACAGCACACCCACACACACACCCACACCACCAACGGGAATTTGTTTATTTAAACACTCCACTTGAAGATTTGACTCTCGTTTGGGCTTTAAACTTCCACTGATGTTGCATATTTACTAGGGATCCACGCTGTTATCATTCTACCTCTGGGACCCTCCCTGTTCCAGGATCTCGAATTTACTCACCGAACAACAGGCAGTCCTCGAGCACAGGGCACTGCATATACCAGATCAGTTGCTGATGTAGGGGACCTGCGATGATCAGCTAGACCCACCGGCTCGCCCATTGTCTTACTCTTGGCACGCTATTGCTTCTCCAACTGTAGAGGGAGGGGTACGGGTGTGTTGGGTTTTGACCCCATTTCAATATTAACCTCCTGTATACCCTACTCCAGCACACTCTTTTGTTGGCATATGCAGCGATCCAGCACCTGCTATAGCTTCCTCAGCTGTTTAATATCCCCACAATTAACCTTCAGTTAGCGCAAGCATCATACTTACCCCACGCTCACTGTGAGGTTGCCTGACAATCAGCTTCCACCTCCTGCGCATGATAGACCCCTGGTGTGGCTTAGGGGAATTAACCATAAGCGCATAGTGCTTATGTGTGCAGCTAAGTTTA
Source organism: Ascaphus truei (assembly GCA_036426205.1). Classification (NCBI taxonomy): domain Eukaryota; kingdom Metazoa; phylum Chordata; class Amphibia; order Anura; family Ascaphidae; genus Ascaphus; species Ascaphus truei. Next base: position 5,105 of record WSYH01016846.1, read on the forward strand.
CACTGTGCTACAAACATAATGGGCACTGAACCAAACAACACAGAGCAGCAGATCACCAACAACCTACCACAACATTGTAGGAGTACCTATCCGGCCCAAATCATCTCCTAGGTTTTTGGTGATTTCCTATAGTTGCTCTAGTTTAGCTATACCTTACAACAGTAACACTGCTTGCCTAATAGCCTGCACCTTAGAAATAGGCAACACATATCCCCCTTAATAGAGATGTAGCTCATACTATGAAGGTGAATTTGTACCAAAACTGAGCAATCTCTATCTGGGGGGGGGGGGGGAGATACTTATAGTCTTACTAGCGTAGTATATGCCACATTATCATGATTGTATCCCTCTAGAGCGCAATCTCACGCCTAGAACGCACTCCACTTAGAGACATTCCTTTCGAGGGCTTCTTTGGCTCCTCTCCTACATTTTAGGTCGCTATAATTTATAGCATTTGATCTCTAGTACCTATCAGGGATCACACTATCTCCTACCCACCTATACCAGGGTGGGTACCAAGATACATCCGTTCTGTTTCTACACATAATTTATTACGTTTTAACACCCTATTTTTTATTCAGTTTTAAATATTTTTAAATTTATCCTCTATACATGTTTGTGTACGAGTGCTACAAGACTGGGTCCTTTTTCTCCAATCGATATTTTTTTGTTTGTATACACTACATTTGGTCACATCCAATATCACATCCAATATCACTCCTTTTGACACAAATATATATAAAAGAATAGAAACCAAACACATCAATACCTGCAAGTCCTGAACCCAACACCCAATGTTGGGTTCAGGACTTGCAGGGATTGTACTGGTATGTGTTTGGTTTCTATTCTTTTTACATTTCCCATCTCCAGAATATCCACATTAACCAGTCTGAAGGGAGAAGCATGCCATTCATTTTTTATAAGAATTGCAAAGCACATTAACATGTACTGTATGCAATGATAACAAGTGACATTTTCAAATTATGTCATGCTCCAGTCATTTACTCTATTGTTTGATTCACGTGACTTGGTTCATAAATATATATTCTCTAAGTGAGCCCTCTAACATTGGCACATTACCCAGTGCAAAGCCTCCAGGCTCCAGTTTCCAAGCTCTGATAACAAAGTAAGCACCGGATCTTTTTATTCCTCTCTCAGAAGAAAAATGGCATGCTTCATGGCTCAGGTTGTTGGGATCATATGTGGGCTATCGGCATGATACTTACTTGCGTAATCACATCAATGCCTCATGGAGAGTGTCTATCCTAGCGAAAACAACGGAGTTACACAATCGTATTGATGGACACTGGATGAGTCGATGGGATTGTCTATGGTCAACCTTGCATCAATCAAGCCAGACTCGAACTTCATGTACCAGCTATGATTCCTTGGTCATCAGTCTGACTTAAACAGCTGGAAGAGTTCTGATGAGCTTTGCTGTTGTATTGTCGATTATAGCCTTTATATCATCATTCGTTTGGAATGCTGTTCACTCGATGTCATGGAGGCAAATGGCAGGAAAGCATTGCTTATTACTAACATCTGGCATCTTGTTCAATTTGTGTGCTGTTCTTGTTCTGATTCCAGTGAGCTGGATAACTAGCAAACATTGTGAAAGAAGGTATCTGGTTCTACAAGTGGAGGAACACTGAGAATAGAGCGGGAGAGGCTCTCTTCCTAGCTTGGCCCACCATAGTGTTTCTTCTCGTTGGAGGTATAATATTTTGCTGGCATTGCCCTGTATTAGAAAGAAACTGTGACTATGTACCTTCCTCAAGATCAAGAGATGAAGTACCGCGTACGTCAGAAAGAGAAACACCAAGTTCATACCACAAGTTCAGTATATTTAAATTGCCACCGGGGACTTGTTTGCTGGACTGATAGACTCCCTGTTTTAAGTTATTGAAGTGATTCAGAAAGGAATCAAAAATTTGATCTGGCATTATTCTCTATACCTTACCTTGTCAGTGTGTAGGATTGATATCACGTATGTTTTTTCAACTTTTAATCGCAGTATAATTTGAGCATGTCACTTTATGTGTTACAGTATTTAAAATAATTATTTTTGTAATTGTCCAATCATTAATCTCATCTAGATAATAAAAATAAGGAATTCAGTGTATATGTATTTACAAGTTACATAAATATGTTTTTTTGTTGTATAGTTGTGCACTTCTCTATTTAATGTTGGAATATACAGTATATTAAAATTATGGTTTTAAATAAATGTTTATGTTTAGGCCCCTTATTACAAAAATGCGGCTGTCAAACGATACTCATGTAGAGTATAACAATCAGTGGTGCTATTTGAATAACGCAGTCCCAAATAATGTTTCTGTGAATGTTCAAGGGCATCTTCCTCTACTGGTCCAAATAGGGGAAAGGATGGGTTCAGAATGTGGATGAATATAGGTTAATATGTTTTTCAAAAACATTGCAGCCTTTTGTTTGTGGATGGCATGCGCCAAAATGGGTTAAAATATTGAATAATTATTTAAATGTAAATATTATTGGTGTATTGAAATTTGCTATTCATTTTCCTGAGTTCATTCTACAGAGAAAGTAAATGTCCTACTACACCATGATTATCTTTTAAAGAATGATTGTTCAATAACTATGTCCACCAAACATTTTCAATTGTGGTTGCCTTTATTGTCATATTTTTAGCTTTGTAGCATATTATATTTACTATAAGGTGATACATATTTGGCAAGTCACGCTTCTGTGAAAGTGTCTTGTGCCATTTATTTTTCTCCTGCAAAGACAATTTAAATAGATTTGTGGATAAAATCCTTACTATACATTTATTCACAGATTACTATATAATAAGGGATTTTCCAGTTTATGGTGTTCATTTTTTTTGTTATATTATTTTTTGTTTTTCCAAGTATTTTTCATTTTATTTAAAAAAATCAATGCTTGCAATGAAAATAAAATGGACCATATATTGGAATTTGGTGTTTATCAGTGCATATTTTTCAATTTTCAAAACTCCCTTTGTGTTGCCTTTGTCTCCTATACAGTATGTGGTTGGGACTGCTGCAAGACTTGGAATTCAATCGGAAATGTGCTTCATTTCCATTTTTCATTGGCTATAACCAGCAATGCAAGATAATCAGTCAGGGGTGTTTCTTCCAGCATTGACGGTTAAGAACCGAAAACTAGAATAGTTCCATTATATATGATGTATATAGTAGTGGCCTTAGGTAAGGGTTTACTGGGCAACTGCCCTGTGCCCCACACTGTAGGGGCACCCATGTTTTGCTAATGTTTTATTGGGTGACAGAGTCAATATGGGTTTTAATATAACTCACCACCTACAAAATCTTTATCTTTATTCACATTGACTGTGGGGTCAACATGATCTGAAACAAAAACATAATGAAAAGGACAGGGATGCGAAGTCCTCTTGACAACCAGAATGCTACTTGAAACTGCAGTGTTGCTCTATGGAAACATCATTGAAGCCTCTCACCCATAGAGCCCCGTAGTGGGTCGGGAAGAGTCTCCGCCTGGGTTTATAATGTCAAACGCTGTGTGGATATTTCTCCCCGTCGTTGTCAGTGAGATTTCAGTTGTGAAGAGGAACAACGAACAGCAGAAGCTGTACTTTTGAGAGCTTTGTTGGTCTGGATCTAGAGGATTCATTTTAGGGCAAGGTAATTTAAATCAGAAATGTCCAACTTGCTACTTAAGTTCCTTATAGGTCATTAATTCAAGCCATTAAGGTTTCCACAATGTCGTTCATGCCCGGGGCCCAAATGTTAACTGACATTCAATTCAATAGGAGTTAACGTGGTATGTTTCTCCGATATTCTGACCGTCGCGGCTGCAGTGCTTGGCAGGGGTAATGGACCATCAGGATTAACACAGCTGTTCCCTGCTTCTGAATGGGACTCCTGCTGTGTGAATCCTACCAGGCTGCGTCAGTCTGTAAGAGACTCTAGTAAGAATCAACATAATCAGTCCTCTCCTCCCGCGTGCCTCTAAGGTTGTGATTGTGTGGCTTTTATTTTATTAACACAGTATTGAAGCAGAAGTCCTTCAGAGCTTTACAGCATTAATTTCACAGCCTCGGGTGCCCCCTGATTCCCGAGTTACAGGCTCCATTATGGAGGCCGGAACTCTCTGCATTGTTTAATGCCACTAAGCCCCAACGTGTCTGGATATTTAAACATGGCGAGAAACCGGCAACCCCATACTGGGGCCTATAACTTGAGAAGCAGGGGTCCCTGAGGCTGAAATTAATGCTGCTCAGCTCTGGAGACCCCCTGCTTCTTTTATTAAATAAATGTGTTACCCTGATTGGCATTATTCTCTTACTTGCACTCCCCGCGCACACACACGTTAAAAAATTCTTATAGCGGATTTCGTGAGGGCAGCGCGACCAACCATAAGGCTGCATCTGTAAGTGGGGCAGCAGGCAGCCGCCCAATGCAGTAGTAAGGTGTCCAGAATTTGTGATTAAGTTCTAATCGAGATTATGAACATCTAAGCATGTAAGACCAAAGTGTAGTCACAGGAGACAGCAATGAAGTAAAGAGCATAACTCTAAGCTGAAATCTGGGAGTTATGTAATGCAGTCACGTTAACGCCATTAACCTACTTAGGTGCTAATAATACAGCAAACCAACGGTTTAACTTAATTTAAAAAAAGATCTATTTTTCTATGTCTCCTGTGAGGTACCTAGGTAGTTGGTTTCTGCATTAATGAGCCAATAAAAACATGAAAAGTAGCATTTTTTTTATTATAAATTAAGTGACTGGTGACATTGTAGAGATGTTCAAGAGATTTGACCTGATCTGGGCTATTGTATCTTCAAAAGGGGTTTCTAAACTTCCTGGGTCCTCTTTGGCCAGCAGATAGAGTTTAGAACAGAGTCACTATATTACTACCCCATACCCCATAGTTTAAGATAATTAAATCTGGTGCAATTCACAATGAGATACCATGAAATATAGATTTGTGGCAGACAACAATACGCAAGTATCAAATGTGAGTGGGTGTCATGTTGCATATCTTAGATATTTGTTTCCCCAAATAGAATTAGATGTTGCATTATGTAAAATTGCAAACCCACGCCTTTGGCCACTCCAGTCAGTCTTCCCTCTCCTAGACCAGCGCCATGGGCCGTGGACGCCACTCGCGCAAACCTCATTCCCGACCTGCAGCAATTGCGCTGAAGCAAAAGGACCAGCTTGATTTCCTGTTGCCGACTACCTGCTTGGACTTCCCTGCTTGGATATCCCTACCTACTCTGGCTCATCCAAGCTGCGCTGTTCTCTCCAGTACTTTACCCGCCTGTTTTACTATGAACTTCGCACTCCGGACAGTCTGCGCGGTCTAAGATCGGTGATTTCATAACCATAACCCAGAATGGGCCACTCCTAATGTTCCTGCTATCTCTGTGATGGATTTTCTTTTTTTTTGCAGCCTAAGGATGCCCTGTTTCACTTGCATTGAGAGCTCCTTTGACCGCATGTTGGGTTCACAGCGACAACTTCCAATGTATTGCCACATCTGGAATCAACTCCAGACCTGTTATCTGCTTAATTGATGATGAAATAATGAAGGATAAGCCCACACCTGTGCATGAAATAGCTTTTTGAGTCAATTGTCCAATTACTTTTGGTCCCTTGACAAGAGGGGGCTACATTTTAAAGAGATGTAATTCCTAACTCTTCCTCCAATTTGGATGTGAATACCCTCAAATTAAAGCTGTAGACTGCACTTTAAGCCCATAATCATTCTTTAACTGTAACTTGAATTTATTTTGGTATACAGCCAAAATAACAAACTTGTATCAGTGTCCATTATTTCCGGACCTAACTGTAATATACATTTTTTTGTGGTATTTTGAGTCTATCCGGGACTATTAACAATTGATCTTGTATTCATTTTAATATTTTTATATAGGTTTATTTTGTAATTATTCTTTTTTTTCTCACAAACCTGTGATTGGTGAAACCAGCATCACATGGTAATTCACTTTAACTAATGCTATACATCTAATGCTATTTATAATCGTTTGAATATATTTATTATTTTTATTATTATTATTTTTCTTTTCATATTTCAATTATAGTTTCTCACAATAGTATGCTCACATTCACTTAAGCCCAGTCCTTATTTTTTCTGTGTGTACAGATATATATATTATACATAAAGGAGAAAAAAAACAAAAAACAGGCGCATTCATAGTGTAGTAGGTTAACAAATTTATATATGGGACTGGTAAGATATGAACTTTTCACTCACAAACGAGAATATAAAAACGCATGTATGAGATAATACTCAAGCACCAGCATGTAGAGTGGGACCTCGACTGCAACTCCGGATAGAAAGCCGTTTTAGTCACTGTGTTGGGGGGGGAATCCGTGACACCAATTCTTTTGTGTATCGAGGATAACCAGGCACCTCCTTGTTGCTCAGATGTCCCACTCGTTGTAAAGGCTTCTGGGTCACCGTCTTCACTCTGTGCATGAAATGCATGGAAGGCTTCCGGGTCAGCCCAAACACTGACAATGCTGCAGCCGGTGATCGCAATGAGTCCCACTGTATGAGAATATATCTCCGTTCTCCAAAGTGAAAAGTTCAACAATAAACTGAAAGATACTCCAAATATTAACGCCCTACGCGTTTCGTCTTTGCAGACTTCGTCAGGAGCATTTATGATGTATATGGTTCACTCAGTATATATAGCAGGAGTAGCCAATGACAAATATAATTATTTAGATAATATAACATGTAACCCTTCTCTATGGTACCCCACCCGACATGAGATTGGGGGGTACACTCCTTCTGGTCACTCTGAGTGGTCTGGGTGCGGTGACCTGCTGGTAAACAGGAGGGCTGAGGGCTCCGCGGTGTTGTGGGGAGAACCAAGGGACAGGAGGTGGTGTGGGACAGGGTACCTTGCTCTCCTCTGGGTGGTGCAGTGCCACTACGAGGGAACGTCGGAGAAGAAGGGGACACATTAAGTGAGAGGTGTTAGGGAAGAATGGAGGGCGGAGGGTGCGAAGTGAAAAGCGGTTAAAAGACCGGGATACGGGAGTAAAGAAACAGTATCAGACTAATACACAGTATGAGAGGAGGGTCGCAATGGGGGAGCCGTAGTCTCAATGAAAAATGATTGTAATTGCCAGCCTGCAATTGGTCGAAAGACGTGGTAATCGGAGATATTTGGGTGAGGTCAGTAGTCGCTTGATGGAAGAGTACGTATGACATGCGGGATGGGCCGAGACTAGGGCTGAGGTCGCTGTCGGCGTATGAAGTCCAGGCCAGTATGGATCCCCTGGGTCTCCTAGAGGAGAGACCCCCACTCGACCCTCCATCTCCTCACACCAGGACACGTGATACACACACGAGCAGCTTCTTGCTGTGGTTCCTTTTATTCAGAGCAGCAACACAGCATACGCATAACATCATAGGCCTGATCTGGCCTCTGCTTTTCTGCTCAGGGCAGCTTAACTTCCCTCCCTCTCACCCACGTGGGCCAGGAGGTAGAGAACTCTTCTGGCTTGCTTCTCTCTGAAGACT
>WSYH01016847.1:0-12643 GCA_036426205.1 Ascaphus truei
CCTCTGGTGTCACACGCACACACACACATACACACACATATACACACACACACACACACATACACACACACACACACACACACACACACACACACACACACACACGTGTGTTAGTGCTACTTTTAGTACTGGACAGCTTAGAGAGACTGAAGTACAGTGCCTAGAACTACAACTCCCAGCAGGCAGCCAACAAACTACAATGACGTCACTTCCGGTACATCACATCACTTCTGTTTCAAGCTGTGTCACCATGCAGACTGTTTTTCCCTATGAGATTTTTGATAGTGCTAGTGTCAGCTAAGAAGTTTCACATAACAATATCGGAGTCCTGCCCTGTAAAGTTACGTAGGTATATATTCATCACAATGATAGTCGCAGGAGCTGGCTGGCAGGATTGAGGTTAAAAAAAAACAAACCAGACCATGCAGTTTGGCTGCGTACCAAGACTTTGTGTTTATGAATAGGTATATACAGTATGATTAACATGGTGTACTGAAGAGTTGATTTGAGATGCAGTGGCAAGCCTTTCTTTGTGGGGAGTGCCTCTGCATTTGAATAGTTAACATTAACAGTGTTAGAAAAATATAAATTCAAGAGATAGATTATAACAGTTTCAGTGGAACATACATTTAAAATGTAGACGACAGGTAAACATCAACAGGAAGAAACATAACTGGAGCAGCAAGGATCTAGGAATCACCAGGAACAGTACTGATTAGGAACTTACCAGAGTGTATGAGCATGTGCTGCTTCAGGTTCTGGATCCGAGTGAAGCGTACACCGCAGGTGGGACACTGGAAAGGTCTGTCTGGCCCATTTGGACTGGGCCGTTCTGTGCTGCTGGTAGAGGGAGCCAAGTACAGCTGGTATGGGTACTGGACATTCTCCAATCTAAAGGGAATTTTTTTTTATGAATATCACTTGGCTTTATTAGACAGTCCACATTTTTTTTTACCAGCTGCACCTACCAGAGCAATCAGGACAATTTTCTACTTGCTCGGTCAGCTTGGTGAAAGACAAATCCATTTCTTCACTGAACAGCACACATTCACCTTTTCATTTCACAAAGAAACAGGCAACAAACACATGCAAGAAACTGATACCCAAAACTAATCCAACAATGTTCTAACATACCATATGCTTGAAAATTGATGCATCAAAAATAATTTAAACAAAACCATATGTGAGGTGCACACATGCTACACCAGAACACACAACCTGGAAAGAACAATGTAGGAAAAAATAGGACTTCAGTACTCTCAAAACATACCTAGAAAAAAGAAAACGCTCAGCACAGTATAATTTGATCGCTGAAGAAATGGAATGTTGGTTCCCTAAAAAAGTATCACAACCTACAACGTATCGGTTGGTGAAGCTACACAGTGGCAATGCATCCTGAACGTCACAAAGGACATTTAGTGCTAGACATGCTAATGTGTGCTTGATGGCTATTGTGAAACTACTCATGGTCACATACCAGGTATGTCAACACGTTATGGCAAGTAAAAAAGTGACACCAGAGGTCAAAACAGTGTTTGTGAGTATGTTTGCTGGTCATACATTTCTATGACCCAGGCTTTACTTTAAAAGCTGTTTGAAACAGCACATTCGAAGCAAAACGCATGCAAATTGGGTCATTTTCATCTGGTCTCTGTGTCAATGTATCAAGCTCTTTCCTCCGAGTTTAGTGCCATGTGCCATTTAGAGAGTATCAATAGGAGGAGTTACATGACACAGATTACAATGAGATGTATACAGCAAATACAAATATCACTTGTGAGACATTCACAGGTCTCAGACAGGTCTGCATTATTTCCTAAATATCCCCCCAAAAAAGATAGTACAGCCACAGCAAACTTCTATGCACTTCTAAACGTCTATGCACTTTATCAAGGCGTCCCTTGAAAGACTCCTTGATAAAGTTCATACCGTACGAAACGCGTAGGAGTGTTGCAACCTCTGTTTTTTTTAATGCTTTTCTAATAAATTGATTTTTATTTTCTGGACCCTGCGCTCTGTTTGCTGTGCGCTGTACTATCTTTTTTGGGATATTTCTGGACTTTACATCGGCTGCACGCCTGAGGAGACTGTGCTGGGGTAACACAGTGAGTACTTAATGATTTTGCCCTATGGACTATCCTAATGAGGAGGGGAAGGGTGTAGTTATATGCCACTCGTCACCTTCAGGGAGTATTTGTCCTTTTATTAGGAATTTCATTGATAAACTACTGACATCAGTAATCCGTGGATTCATATACCCCATAAGATCATGCTCTCCGGTTTCATTATTCAACAGCATTATTACGTCAGGACCTAGTACTTGAGCGCCAGGACCACTTTTTGAACATACCCTGCATTATTTCCTAGCATACAATGCTTCCACTGCAGCTAGGGATTCTGGGAAATGACGTGCAAATGATCACAGTGTCACCCTTTGCTTCAAATCCATTTTGACAAGGACCCCTATAAGCTTATGCCTGCGATATTACACATCATGATATGTATGAAAAACTGCATCTTCGTGTATCACTTTTTTACCTTGTATTTGTTTCAAGAAAATCTGCCGTGCCGAAATCTTTTCTGGCCAACAATTTGCATCAAATGTGATTGCATGTCATTACCCAGAATCCCTGGCTACAGTGGAAGCATTGTATGCTAAGATATCATGGGGAAAGGCAGGGTTGCAGACCTGTCTAAGACATGCAAAGGGACCCAAGTTTTTTTTTAATTGCTGTACACTGTACCGTAGAGGGTTTTTATCACTTTTTTTACTCACCATAATATGTTTTGCATCAAATGTGAGAAACAATTTCTTACATTTGACACAAAAGCTAGTAAAAAATGGAACAATGAGTCAAAACACATTTTTCTGTGCACACTTCTTTACATTGATACATCTCACCCCTCCCCCCCCATGAATGGTCATTTCCAAGCCATTACCCAGAGCCCCTAGCTGTAGTGAACGCACTGTATGTCCAGAAGTGCACATAAATGAGGGGAAAAAGCAAACAGAAATATAAATAATTGTGTAGTAGTCCCCAGTGCTCGAGTGGCAAAATTTAGATCTAATTATAGTGCACTCACATTTAAATAGTGTGGTAACAGCCCATAATAACTTTCAGTAATTCTGGATGCAGGTCACCAACTCTACTTTCCAAGAAAAGAGAAGAAAAAAAGAGGATATAGTGTAGTAGTCAGAAATTAGAATATAAATTGTGATTTATTTCACGAACAAGCATAAAAAAACATGTACGCCCATTACAACATTCAAGGGTAAATCTTGCCCTGCAAATGTTAGCTTCCTCAGCGCATATTACTTGACTCTCGTGATTTCTGCTCCAGTGATTCCATGGAGAACCTCACCCAATGTGTTTTGTCAAGTTTACTTCATCAAGGGTGTGACTTATATGCTTGTCTGTCCCTATTTATAGCCCTTACTTCTTATTAGCTCTGTTAACCCCTAAATGGCCAGCTATAATTATTAAAGACAACATAGCTCTATAGACAAATATATATATTATATTGGTTATATATATATATATATATATATATATATATATATATATATATAATATTAGGTAACACAACCATTATACATATTTGAATTTGTATATAAAAATAAATATACATAAACAATAATACAAACATAGGACTACACAGATATATTATATATATATACATACATACATACATACATACATATATATGAGAAAATACAGAAATGAAAAGTCTGCTTAATGGAAGCAATAGGCACATAATACCCATACAAATAAAATATGAAATATAATAAGACATTCAATATATCCTTTACTCTTCATATTTCATATGAGCTGTATTGAACATTAAATTTTAAATGTATTGCATTATACATACAATATATATATATATATATATATATATATAGATAGATAGATATATTACTGTATGTATATATCAATTAAAACAATTATAAAAAAATGAATAATCAAACATATTTTTAATTACTAGAACAATTCTAAATAATAATGGTAACTCTCTGTGTGCTCAAAACAGAAAGCAACCCAAGTCATTATCTACATTAAGAAGCATTGGTGTTAAATGTTTTTACAAATCCAGAATGTTTCTTTCTGGAAGGGGTTATCCGTTTTATTTAGGCTATCCCCTCCTCTCTATGTTCATTTTGTCTAAAACACAACATTTTAAACCTTGAGGACTTTTTTCCATGTTAACTATTGAAATGGTTTGATACACAGTGTGTTGTCAAACCAATTTCAATATTCCTGATATGTTCTCTTATACGGTCCTTCTTAAACCAACTATCTATCTCCTAGAATACTCATGCAGCCTTCAATAAGTTGGAAGGACCAGCAGACAGTTGAAGGACTGTACACATTCTGTTAAGTGTTGTCATTAATCCTTACAGCTGGCCATTTAGGGGTTAACAGATTAATAAAAAGTGAGAGCAATAAATAGGGGCAGTCACCCCATAGGTGACAACCCTGGTGAAGTAACCATGACAAAACATTTTTCAGGAATTCTTCCATTGAATTGAAGGACCGGACGTCGCACCAAGAGCCTTGAGAGGTGGCGGAGGGAGCTTGAAACGCACAAAGCACGCTTTACCGGGCAAGATTTATCCTTACATGTAATAATGTTTTTTTTTATCCTTGTCAGTGCAATAAATAAGTCTTTGAATTTATATTCAAATTCCTGAAGTAGTACACTATATTCTCTTCCCTTAGAAAGAAGTGTTGGTGACCTGCATCTAGAATCACTGGTTTAAGTTATTATAAAGTCGTTACTACACTATGTAAATGCGCGTGAACTATAATTAGATCTGTATTCTGCCACTCAAGAGCTCTGGGACTACACTATATATCTATATATATTTCATTTCCCCTCCACTCGGAGGTGTATATTTTGAAGAAAAGTCTGAAGAGGACAAAATAAAGAGATTGGGATGGACTATTATTGAAAATTTAGCTATTCTGTTTATATATTTTCACATTTTAAGGTTCGATTATTCACGCCTTATTTTCTGTTCTAATTATGTCTGAGACGTGAATGTACTCATAGCTGTTTTTTGTTACTACTATATTCATGCTTTGAAACTATACTTTCTTATATAATACAGATGGATAGCGCAATATGTTTGCCTTGCTTTTACAGGTTGATACCCCAGCTTACAATTTATTTTAGCTGTAACGTAGCTGAAGAACTTAATTTACCCGGCAATATGCGATTCATAATGTATGATACAGTAGGTATTCTAACACCTAAAATGTTATCAACATGCATCTTGTAAGCAAGCGTTTTTATTACAAGTTCTTCAGTGTCTTGATTAATTGCCCAACCTTGCTTGAGTGGTTCCTATGAGGTTATCTAAAAGGGTACATTGATAACAAGGAGTTGAGCCATTTAAAAGCCGACTCTCCGCTGATAGTACAGTAATAGAGCAAGATGACAAAAAAAACAAGCATTATACGCTTATGTGGCCCAGCCAAGACCTCTGAACGGAGCGTGTTATATATAGCCAAACATTGTGGAACAGCGTGCACACTATGCAGGGACATACCGGTCGTCATCGTCTGCATGAACGTTGGTGCTGGCAGTGCCCTGCAGTGTGGGTAGCCCTTCACTGACCCCTTCGTCGATGGAGCCTGCACCAGGGTGAAAAGATAGCACATCAGTTTGTCATTTCTTTGCTTGTTAAAAGTAGCTCGTCATTTCAAAGAAAATACTTTGGCAAACTTGTTCCACTGCTCCTGAAATTGTTTAAATTGACCTTTTCATGCCTCTTCTAGGACATGACTCAGACAGATTATTAATGTTATGGGGTTTCATAGGTCAGAGAGCAGTGAATGACTTGAGTTAGACTGAAATAATGACAGAACATTAAAGCAACAATACGTGCTGTCTGTTTTCTTGAGGAGGGAGGGGAGTTTTAATCACCATATGATCCGTGGTCCCAGGTTAAAAAGATATTACTCCTTTTGTCCAGGAGGCGGGGTGGAGGGGGGGGGGGGGGAATAAAACATTTCTTCTTCGATATCCTCAAACTGGGGCAGCCCAAAAAGAGCTGCAACTTTGACATTGCAATTTAGGCCATGTATGTAGTTGTTTAAAGTTGTTGTCTAACACACCAGCACAAAAAAAACGACACATCTCAAGTACAGGGGTGTCCCCAGATCAGCTAAGCTTAAAAAATAAAATAATAATAATAATTATATATATATATATATATATATATATATAAAATGTTTTTTTAGGGGAAGGGGCGGGGGAATTCTGCTTTAAAATGTACCACCGCCTGCAAGAAACTTCTCTGGTATAATTACAGCTGCTAAAACACTTAAATCCCTTTGATTACGTCATTTATTTTTATACTATCTGGTATGTTTCCACTACAGAAAGGTAAATATGTAAACACATTTTTACAATTCTTAAAGAAAGTCGGATTGTGATTTAAAACAAACAAACAAAACTTTAAAACTCAGCCCCCATCACCACATCTTTAGAATTCCTTCAACATTATTTTCTCAGTGAGCTCTTAGGCTGAGATGAGCGAGAAAACGTTTGTAAAGCCCAATGATAATTACGGAAATTCTATAGTTTTACCATAACCTTCTTGAATCAAAAACAGGCTTTTCTTAAATATCCAATAGGATTTATATTAACCAATGTCTTTTGAAACAAAATGATGTATGAATTAGACAAACTATAAGTAATTAAGAGCCAGTGTATGTGCAAAAGTCAGTGAAACCCTGGTTTTATCAGCTAAATGAAAGGGGATCATTAGAATCAGGTGTTTAAATAATTAGGTTGATCTTCAGGTTTGAGTTTGGGAGGCCCCACACTATGTAAAGATCAGAAACTTTGTGAGTTTGGTCTTCACCATACAGGTGTGTTGAAACAGGTCATGCCACGATCAAAATAAATTTATGAGGACCTCACAAAAAAACAGTTATTGATTCTTGTCAGTCTAGAAAGAGCTACACAACCATTTCAAAGGATTTAGGGCTCTACCAATCCACTGTCAGACATATTGTCTACAAATGGATCCAAGGATCTTCACCTTGGCTAATGTGAGTGTTCATGACTCAACTTAGGGAGGTTAATGCATGGCTAAGCAAGTGCTGCAGGAAGGAGGGGTTTGGGTTTTTAGAGCACTGGGACTCCTTTTCTGAGAGGTGCCATCTATATTCTAGGGATGGATTGCACCTCAATGAAGAGGGATCTTCAGTGCTAGGGGGGTGAATGTTTAAAAAGTTGGAGGAGATTTTAAACTAGGATGGAGGGTGGAGGGGAATGAAACAGATAATGAACTAAATAGAATAGAAGAGGATACAAGGTGGTATGGAGGTAGAATGGGGGTAAGTGCGAGTTTGACAAGCAGTGAGACATCCATAGTAAATACAGATAATACTAGAAAACTATTAAAGACTAAACCATTAAAGCGCAGAAAGGAAGGAGCAGATAAGATAATAGTACAGGCTGAAAAAAAACTGAAATGCATGCTTGCTAATGCAAGAAGCCTGACAAATAAATTGGGGGCGCTTGAATTAATAGCTGCAAGGAAGCAGTATGATATCATAGGCATTACTGAAACATGGTGGGATGAAACTCATGACTGGGCAGTTCATTTAGAGGGTTATTCCCTTTTTCGGAAGGATCGAGCAAATAGAAGAGGAGATGAAGTATGTTTATATGATAAACCGGATCTAAAACCTATTATAAGGGAAGATTTTTATGAAGGGAACGATAAAAATGTAGAGACCTTGTGGGTAGAAATTAGCAGTGGAGGGAAAAGTATAAAGAAAATGTTTGTAGGGATATGCTATAAACCACCAAATATCGGTGAGATTGAGGAAACTAAAATACTTTTGCAAATGGAGAAGGCATCAAAACTGGGTCATGTTTGCATAATGGGGGATTTTAATTATCCAGACATGGACTGGGGCAATGAGATTAGCATTACAACAAAAGGAAACAGGTTTTTGGGGGTGCTTAAAGACAATTATATAACCCAAATTATTGAGGAACCAACCAGGCGAGAGGCAGTACTGGATATGGTAATATCAAACAATGTAGAAGTAATAACAAATATTCAAGTCCTGGAACATTTGGGTAACAGTGATCATAACATGGTCTCATTTGAAATAAATGATAAAAACACAGATTACTTGGGTTTAACAAAGACCTTAAACTTTAGAAAAGCAGATTTTAATAAACTGAGGTGTAATCTACAAGTAATACACTGGGATGATGTTTTTGCAGGGAAAAATGTAGAAGATAAATGGGCAGTCTTTAAAACATTGTCAGAAAAGCACATTTATCAGTGTATAACCTTGGTTAATAAGTATAAAAGAAATAAGTAAAAACCAATGTCGCTAAATAAACAGGTAGGGGAGGAAATAGAAAGGAAGAGGAAGGTGTTTAGATTCTTTAAGTCAGAAGGGACAGAGACATCATATCAGAATTATAAGGAATGTAACGAAAATTGCAAAAGGGCAAGCAAATCAGCAAAAATGGATAATGAAAAAAGGATTGCAATAGAAAGTAAGATCAACCCTAAAAAGTTCTTAAAGTACCTTAATAACAAAAAAATGAGAAAAGAAAATATAGGCCCCTTTCAGTGTGAGATGGGCAGGCAGATTATTGGAGATAAGGAAAAAGCAGAGGCATTAAACAAATTCTTTGCCTCTGTGTTTACCAGGGAACAATCAATTTCAATAGTAGTAAAGCCACAACCTCCATATTAATGAACAATTGGTTAACTGAGGAAGAAGTTCATAGACGGCTTGAAAATATTAAAGTAAATAAGGCACCTGGCCCTGATGGTATACATCCAAGAGTTCTCAAGGAGTTAAGCTCAGTAATAGCCAAACCATTACATTTAATATTCATGGACACCATTTACACAGGCTCAGTACCACAAGATTGGCGTAAAGCAGATGTGGTGCCTGTATTTAAAAAGGGAGCTAGATCACAACTGGGGAATTACAGACCTGTAAGCCTGACTTCAATAATGGGGAAACTACATGAAGGCTTAATACGGGATAATATTCAGGAATACCTAATGGAAAACAAAATCATTAGTAATAGTCAGCATGGATTTATGAAGGATAGATCATGCCAAACTAACCTTATTTGTTTCTTTGAGGAGGCAAGTAGGAATTTAGACCAGGGTAATGCAGTTGATGTGGTCTAGTTGGATTTTGCAAAGGCTTTTGATACGGTTCCACACAGGAGGTTGGTGTACAAAATAAAGAAAATTGGACTCATTATAGTAATAATCTATGCACCTTGATTGAAAACTGGTTAAAGGATAGACAACAGAGGGTTGTCATATATGGAACTTTTTCAGGTTGGGCTAAGGTCGTGAGTGGAGTACCTCAGGGATCGGTAATGGGACCACTTCTTTTTAACTTGTTTATTAATGACCCTGAGGTTGGCAGCGAGAGCAAAGTCTCCATATTTGCTGATGATACTAAATTGTGTAAGGTAATAGAATCAGAGAAGGATGTCATTTCTCTCCAGAAGGACTTGAAGAGACTGGAAACGTGGGCAGGTAAATGGCAGGTGAGGTTTAATACAGATACATGTAAGGTTATGCATTTAGGATGCAAAAATAAACTGGTGACTTACACATTAAATGGGGATAAATTGGGGGAATCCTTGATCGAGAAGGATTTAGGAGTGCTTGTAGACAGCAGACTTAGCAATAGTGCCCAAAGTCATGCAGTAGCTGCAAAGGCAAACAAGATCTTATCTTGCATTAAACGGGCAATGGATGGAAGGGAAGTAAACATAATTATGCCCCTATACAAAGCATTAGTAAGACCACACCTTGAATATTGAATACAATTTTGGGCACCACTCCTTAGAAAAGACATTCTGGAACTAGAGAGAGTGCAGAGAAGAGCCAGCAAATTATAAAGGGGATAGACAATCTAACTTATGAGGCGAGGCTAGCTAAATTAGATTTATTTACATTAGAAAAGAGGCATCTAAGAGGGGATATGATAACTATATACAAATATATTCGGGGGCAGTACAAGGAGCTTTCAAAGAACTATTCTTCCCAAGGGCAGTACAAAGGACTCGGGCCATCCCTTAAGGTTGGAGGAAAGGAGATTTCACCAGCAACAAAGGAAAGGGATCTTTACAGTAAGGGCAGTTAAAATGTGGAATTCATTACCCATGGAGACTGTGATGGCAGATACAATAAATTTGTTCAAAAAAAGGTTGGACATCTTTTTAGAAAGGCAAGGTATACAGGGATATACCAAATAAGTATACATGGGAAGAATGTTGATCCGGGGATTAATCCGATTGCCAATTCTTGGAGTCAGGAAAGAATTTATTTTTCCCCTTATGAAATATCATTGGATGATATAACATTGGGGTTTTCTGTTTGCCTTCCTCTGGATCAATAAGTAAGTATAGATATAGGATAAAGTATCATTTGTCTAAATTTAGCATAGGTTGAATGTGATGGACGCAAGTCTTTTTTCAACCTCATCTACTATGTAACTAGAAAAAAAAGACTGAACAAGAAAGGTGTTCATGGAATGATAGCTAGGAGTAAACCACAGCTCTCTAAAAATAACATTGTTGCCTGTCTGAAGTTCACCAAAGAGCACATAGATGATCCACAAGGCTTCTTGAAAAATGTTCTCTGGACAGACGAGTCAAAGGTAGAACTTTTTGGCCTCAATGAGAAACGTTATATTTGGCAAAAACCAAACACAGCGTTTGAACCGAAGAACTTCAACCCGACCGTCAAGCTTGGTGGTGGGAGTGTGATGGTTTGGGGCTGCTTTGCTGTCTCGGAACATGGACATCTTGCCATCATTGACGCCTCCATGAATTCAACATTGTATCAGAAGATTCTAGAGGCGAATGTCAGGCCATCCATCCGAGCTCAAGCAGAAGCGAAAGTGGTTCATGCATCAAGACAATGATCCTAAACATAAACAGATCTACAAACTAATGGC
Source organism: Ascaphus truei (assembly GCA_036426205.1). Classification (NCBI taxonomy): domain Eukaryota; kingdom Metazoa; phylum Chordata; class Amphibia; order Anura; family Ascaphidae; genus Ascaphus; species Ascaphus truei. Next base: position 10,980 of record WSYH01016847.1, read on the forward strand.
TGCAGAAGAAGAAATGCCACATTCTAGAATGGCCTAGTCAAAGTCTGGACCTAAATCCCATCAACATATTGTGGCAGGAGCTAAAGCAAGCTGTCTATGGGAAACCCTCAAATGTCACTGAGTTTAAGCAGTTTTGTAAGGAGGAATAATTCAAAATTCCTCAAAACCAATGTGAGAGACTGACCACCTGTTAGAGGAAATGCTAAGTTGAAGTCATTGCCGCTCAAGAGGGCGCCACCAGGTACAGAATCCAAAGGGTCACATACTTTTTCACACATGAATATTGAATGTTGAATAATTTCTGGATAAATAAATGTTGAAAAATTATCATGTTTTTGTGTCATTTGTTTGACCAGGTTATCTGTATCTATTATTAGGACTTAGATTAAGATCTAATAACATTTTAGCTTTCAAATATGTGAAAATCCTAAGGGGTTCATAAACCTTTTTTCGACACTGTATACTATACGTTCTGCAATTTAAACAAGATCTTATCTTGCATCAAACGGGCAATGGATGGAAGGGACGTAAACATAATTATGCCCCTTTACATAGCACTAGTAAGACCACACCTTGAATATGGAGTACAATTTTGGGCACCAATCCTATGAAAAGACATTATGGAACTAGAGAGAGTGCAGAGAAGAGCCAACAAATTAATAAAGGGGATGGACAATCTAACTTATGAGGAGAGGCTAGCTAAATTAGATTTATTTACATTAGAAAAGAGGCGTCTAAGAGGGGATATGATAACTATATACAAATATATTTGGGGACAATACAATGAGCTTTCAAAAGAACTATTCATCCCACGGGCAGTATGAAGGACTCGGGGCCATCCCTTAAGGGTGGAGGAAAGGAAATTTCACCAGCAACAAAGGAAAGGGTTCTTTACAGTAAGGGCAGTTAAAATGTGGAATTCATTACCCATGGAGACTGTGATGGCAGATACAATAGATTTGTTCAAAAAAAGGTTGGTCATCTTTTTAGATGGGAAAGGTATACAGGGATGTACCAAATAAGTATACATGGGAAGGATGTTTATCCAGGGATTAATCCGATTGCCAATTCTTGGAGTCAGGAAGGAATTAATTTTCCCCCTTAATGGGTTTTTTTGTTTGCCTTCCTCTGGATCAATAAGTAAGTATAGATATAGGATAAGGTATCTGTTGTCTAAATTTAGCATAGGTTGAACTTGATGGACCTATGTCTTTTTTCAACCTCATCTACTATGTAACTATGTAAAATAGTTGCAGTTAAACTTTGTGGCCTTTAAGGGGGGATTCCACATAGTTATCAAAATAGTCAATGTAATTTGCTTCCTTATAACTACATTATCACCCTTAAAGAGAACATTTGAATTATGTGTGTCCTGTGAAAGATTTAACAAAAGAAGGGTAACCGGCGCCAAATGAGTTAAATTCAAACCAATTGGGGTGTGAAAGTCCAAAGGAAGTCCTTGGGACGATGGGATGTGATGATTCTCGCCTCGAACGAAATATATGTGGAAGAAAGAAAAGACAAACAGATAATGGTGCAGTAAATTAACACTGGGGGGGTGAGTGAACACTAACAACACAGGACACACAAGACAAACAAACACTAAACACTAGCACGGCCTATATAATAAAAGAAAAGCAATTATTTGGGGTGTGGAGGGTGCA
>WSYH01016848.1:0-12643 GCA_036426205.1 Ascaphus truei
TATCTCTCCTTCCTGTCTCAACCTCCCATACCGTAGCCTCTCCTCACCTCCGGCTCCCCTGCTTCCTTCCCCGCTGTGCCGCCCCCCACCTTAATGCCAGAACAATGAAGAAAAGATTCAAAGAAAAAGATGTATTATACAGCAAATCCCGAATAATGGTACAGAAAAACCATAAATGATGAGTACAGGACTTAACACAGGGAGAAAACACTAAACCAACTGGGAAACCCAAACAGCGCAATCAGTGATTACTCATATAGTGGGGGGCAACCGCTTTCCGGAGTAAATAGACTCCTTCCCGGCCCGCTCCATTATTGTGACACCCCAATCTACCCCCCACTATCCGGGAGGTTTGCTTCGCTGCCTCCCGACTATCGGACGATTAATTTGATGACCTCATGCTAGTAGCCTTCATAACACCATTATCTATATCGAGGCTTTTTACTTTTTTTTTAGCTGTATTCCCTCGCGTGCTGGCCAAAAACTTTGCCCTACAGCTCAATTCAGTAATATTCGTCATAAGTGGGTTATAAATAAAAATTTCACTAAAATAAATTAAACTCCGCTCCAATTTTCCTTTCTTTTATTTTTTCACTTTTTTAGATTTTTTTCCGCCATCCAAAAAGTCAAAATCACATACTCGTCCCCCAAGCTGAGCACGGCGATAATCCACTCTATCGCCAAGTTTTCCCAAACTGTGGTGTGGACATTCTAGTAAGCCCGGAGCACTCGAGAGCTCTAGTGGTGCCGATTTACTACAAGTTAACTTTTACTCCAAATCTAACAATCTTCTCCGCCCCCAAATCTAAAAAACGTTTTGTTAAGCTTATTTCTCCACAGGAATGTTCTGAGCCGGCGGCGGTGAGAGCCAGGGGGGAATTTTTCTCCTCTGATTGATCCGGGCGTCTCGGGAGCTAATACAACAACCCCATACATATCCGCACCTGTAGGCCTCCCCGGGCATGAATCAGATTAATGAAAATGCATTTACCTTTACAGGGCAACTCACTTACTTACCTTTAGCGGCTAACGCTAGGCAATGAGGCGGTTAACCTTTACTCTAAACCTATGCCAGTTTATTATTGTGGGTAGCGGGGGTGGGTTGAAGGTGGTGCTGGTCCTTGGTGGGTGTTTTCTGCGGCCTTGCCGGCGCGGGTTGTATGTGGAGGCTGCCCCACCTCATATACCAGCGGAAAGTTTATAATATCGCTCAAGTGAGTATTGAAGGGGTTTACCTTCCCCTCCTGATTCACAAACACCTTGACTACCCACCCCCACCCCCTCGCTACACCTAAACTCCCTAAACCATCCATCCTTGGGGCTACTACCCAGCTAACTATACTAACCCTTCATACTCACTCCAACTCCCCTCTAGTGCCTACCTCCACATAACGAAACATAACAACACAACACACCTCCTACCCACACAACCGAACAAACCCCCTCCTAACTAAGAACCACACCTCCTACTTACCCACGCACTCCTCAACCACCTTCCCCCCGACGTAACTCCTCTTTTTAGTTAAACCGCCACCCCCTCCTTCTTCCCCCCCCCCCACCCTCCTCTCCCACCGTGTGTCCCCTCCGCCCACCCGACGTCTCCTTCCTCTCCTCTCCCCGCCTCCCCTCCCCGGTCCCGCCGCCACCCCGGCGCCTCTCTGCGGGCCCCCGCCCGCACTTCGGTTCCTCCTCCCACCCCCCCCCTCGCTCCGTTCCCCCTTCTCCCTGGCAAAACTACCCTCATTATCGCAGGATATTGATAATAGCCAGCAGTTGCCATTCTCTTTCCCCTCTCTTAACCTGGCTCTGGGTTTTGAACCCCGGAGACCTATCGGGTTTGGGTCCCTTACCTCTCCACAGTCGCGTAGGGTTGCCTTTACGTCAATCGCACGAGTGAGTGCAGGTGTGGGGTGTCTCTGCAACTCACTCAGGGTGGCATTGTCCGTTATTATTCTGCAATTCCTCATCCCCCTCCAATTGCCAGTGAACATCCATGGCTGTGCGGCCAATAAACCCGTCATCCAAATGAACACTGTGTGTTGTCCATGCAAACCGGATGCTCACTGACGTCCTTGACGCTAATTTTTGGTTTTAAATGGGCAACCATGCAAAAATATTCCATATCTCTATAAAAGTAATGTTGTGCCGCATTACTTACCTTCTTGTGCTGTATCGTGGTTGGGGGCTCGTGGGGAGGGGGATGAGGGGGGGGGTGTTGTTGGGGCGGTTAAGGAGGTGGTGTAGTAGGGGTTGTTGTGTGTTTTCTTGTTTATGTGGTGTAGAGGGCAGTAGATAAGGGGTAACTCTGCCCAAAAGGATGGCGAGTCCACACACTGGTTACCCATCCTTCATTACCATATGGGGTTCCGCAGGTTACAGCTACTACCTCCCTCACACCTTCCGGTAGGCCTATTTACCCTTCCCTGGGAACTTATCTACATACCCCTTCATCCATTATTTCATAACATCCCCCCCTTCTTCCCCCTCCTGCCCCAAAATAAACAGGCTATTTGAGGTTGAAAGAATCCCTTTCTCATTTTTTTCCTTTTCCCTTTCCCCATTTCCTTTTCAACCAGCCACTACGGAATGAAGCTACTCAATTTTAAATAAAAAAAAAAATGTATCACTATGTGCATGAGCCAGGAGGTCCCCCCCCAGGAGGCAAGAAAACCAGAAGAAGCAACCCGCGCGTTGACCTGTGAGGTCCGCATTGACATGCTGCCTACGAATACAGACAGGACCAACCCCACCCCGTTATGGGACATCCCGCCCGTTATCTTACACCACCCCTTCCTAAAATGCATTTAAATCCCACGTCATGTGCGCAACCGAGACAATTTAAATGGCATAGGATAAGATACATCAAACACCCCTATCACGGGGCCCTGTATCTCAGAAGCAGGGGTCCCGGACCTCAATGAACGGGTTCTTGCCCTAGCGGTAATAGATAACAACCCATGCAAGTGCTTTATGAAGCTAACTAGCATAGGCCCCCAATGTGACTGACCCTTGCAAGGGAGAAGTCAAATGGACCCATGCACATGTTCCTTTCCCAGATACCGGATTAATTAAAGGGAACTAGCACTGTCCTTTGTGACTCTGGAAACGGTGTCAACTTGACCCGGTGGTCCTATTTTTTACCCCTTACTTCTTACTTTGCCTGAAAGTTGCACCAACATTGCAAGCATACCTTGCGTTGTCTAAGATTGTTACTAGGGGGTTTGAGTGCTGTGAACAATCTGGTCCTTAAAAACTTACAACCATCAAAACCTCCCTCCCATACCTTTCCAACATTAGCACCACACCCACAAATAGCTTATGAGGTGGAGGGTATACCTCTGTGCTCACCAAATATAATACCTTACTAACATCCTCCTGTATCACATGTGCTTTGGCTGCGCGACTTAGAATCACCCCTCAAAAAGGTGGTATGGCCCTTTCGGTACATGGGAATCAACTGAGCTGTGAATCAGCCGCACATATACTACTTTTAGCTGGTAGTCACCGGACAAAATTTATGGATATTATGTTACGGTATACCGGTGTACTGCTGGCATGGGCAGTGGGGTAATAATGGGGACTGGGCGGCCCGGGGAGGGGGGTATAAAATCGGGTATACTCTGGGTTTGGGGAAAGGATATAAAACTCGGGCTCTTTTCCACCTAAACATAGTGCCCCCTGGGGAGGGGGCTATATACAGGTTATTGGTCGGTCTGGGAGGGGGTATTAAATAAGGTGAGCTGGGCCTCGAGAGGTGGGTATACACGGGTGTACTTGAGGCCGCCTCAGGGGTAGGGTGGGCATAACTCCTCACTCACTACTGGGTCATGGGATTATAATGGGGAACTGTTGTGGACCCGGCTGGTCTAACGGGGTATTGGGCCATGGGCGGGGTATACCAAACAGGTTTCTGGGCCTGGGGGTATAAAGGGGTACTCCGGGGCCTGGTGAGAGGGGCGTATAAATGGGTACTTGGGCCTGAGGAGTGGGGAATACATGGCAAAACCGAGCTCTGCGAATAATCAGAGTCTACATCACTGTCCTGTTACACAGACGTTATGGGGTCTCCTGCATGTCGTGGACACACAGGTGGAGCCGTTGCGCCTGTCTTTAGTCCTTTCCGCGGTTTTCCCCGTTCTTCTATCTCCATTTCCGCCCCCCCGCTCCTCAGACAGGGGCACTATACTACTCCCTCAATAGTGTGGCGGATAAAGAAGATGAGGAGAGGCTGACAAAGAGAGGTATAAAACTGGGTCCTGGTAACTGGTTTAATAACGGGGTACGAACAGGGATGGGTGTACAAATCACAGTGTACCAGGGCCCAGTGTAGGGGTAACAAAAAAGAAGGTAAAAAAAGAAAGACAAAAACAGCACACAAACCGCAAATAGTGAAGTATAATCAAAAAATTTATAGTGAAATTATATGTAAAAAAAGAGGGTAAGTATAGTCTGCGTACATAAACATTATAGATCACTCGCATTTACGTACACGTGTACAATACACACGAATTACCCACACAGAGCGGTGGCATCAAAATGGGCGATGGATTAGGTCACTCTTGTAAGTATTTTCCTCTACTACCACGATCTCCAGATAAGCGTCTGGTGCCTCAAGGTAATGACAAAGCTTAACACAGGACAATTCAATCTGTGGGAGTCCTCGTGGGGGGAAGCACCCCAACTCCCTGTTGTCATCAAGTATTCATTCACCACAACAACCACATATTTTGGTCTATATTAAAAAAAAACCTGAGCTGTGAGGCAGAACTCAAAATTACTACCCGTATGTGGGTGGTCCAATGTGAATCAGTCCCTCTACAGCACATATATATATAACGTTGTCAGTCCATTCTCGTAGTAAGAAGGCAGAGGAAAACACTTATTGCGATACACCCAGGACCAATCAGTAGTGATCGGAACAACTGGCAGGAAGACGATTCCCTCCCCTATCTTACCCAACCACCCCGCGTCTTACTTTTTCACGCTTTACTGTCCCATTTTATTCTCCCACATGGGGGGCGGCGGAAGCTAGCATTAAATCAGACACCCCGAGGCGGCTCTTGGGAAGGAAAGGTGCACGCAATGTCATGGTACAATACAATAAAATACCATTAAAAAAGGCTTACTAATAATAAATTAAATAAAGAATACGCATATTTAATCTCCTAACTGGTCGTTCTTAAGCTATCCATTTCTCCACTCCTACTACCTGTTCTGCTTCCTGCATTTTCTTTTTTCTTTTTCTTTTTTTCTGCGGCGCCCGGAGGTGGGATAGCCCCCTTTTGTCCTCTGGTTTGTACCGTAGTTGTTTGTTGCGCGTTACCTGTCGGCTAGGGCGTTGTCAGTTTTCCCCTTTTTTCTTAGTTACAGGGTACTGGGGCCTGGGGAGGGCTGTTTATCACCCACGGGTCCTACTGGCAGAGGGTGTATACGGGGTACTTTTGTGGCCTGGTGATAGTGTTATACCTGTTGAAAGCATTCTCCTTTCTTCGCGGGTTCAGCCCACTTATTGAAAGCTATGCTTTCTTGGTGAGATACCAAGTTCCACAACTATTTTCTCACGTCAATTGACCGCATTCCTTTCCTTTCCTCACCCCCCCCCAACGGCAATAACTTCCCCTCCCCCTTTGCTCCTTTCAAGTTACGACTTGAGCTAACAAGGTATGGATGCATTCTTGGGAATTCTTTCGAAAAACCCTTTCCAATCTAACGCAAGCCACTTATTCATTGAACTTGCGGTTTGAAAAAGGAATACCACCTATCTATATTGCAATAACAGGATAACCTATGCCTCCAATATCCAAATTTCCAAACATACCACCCGTATAAGACAAAGCCACACACGCTGTTTTTCCTCAATCACTCCAGCTTAGAGGCTTTTCCGCTCGCGCAAAACAACGCGACCGGGCTACAGGAAGGCGGTCGGGTGGTCGGCCGCTTCCCTCCTTCTTGCCTTCCCCCCATTTTCTTCGTCCCTCCTTTTGTTCTTATCCTTGCTTCGTCGCTCTGTTATGCGGCATTAAAATAGGCTGCAAACTGGGGGTAAATAAGGCTGGGACCAAGCAAATACATCAGGCAATTGCCAAAAATACTGTTTACCTTAACCCCTTCACGCCCAATGGCGAGTTTAGGGTTAAATTACTCAGCAGCCAGCAGTAAACCGCATTTATTTAATTGGCCTAAATTAAACCCCATTCACTCACGCCCCATGTACTGGGGTATAACAGAACGGGGACTGGGCCCTGGGAGGGGGGTATATAAAACAAGGGTACTGGGTCGGGGGAGGTGGGTTATAAATGGGGTATTGGCCTTGGGAGTATAACTAACAGGAGTTCTGGGCCCCTTGGGAGTGGGTATTAACAGGGTACTGGGCTGGGCCCTGGTGATGGTGTTTATCACATGTACTGGGCCTGTGGTGGGGTATTAGTGCAGAGGAGCTCTTTTGGATACAGAGTATCACTGTCCTGGGTTACAACCACCTTTATGGTCCTCCTGTAGCAGGTCGGGACAGCACAAACTGCAGTGTAAGCCGTTCACGAGCCTATCAGCGTGGAATTGACTTGCGGCAGCATCCGGCTCCAGTTCTATAGTGCATCTACTATAATACCATCTTGCTATGGGTCCTTGGTATTGAAAAGTTATTTCTAGACGCGCCTCCAAAACAAAGCGGCAAGAAGAGTAGGAAGAAGCGGAGGAAGAGGAGCAAGAATGCGGAGGGGGAGCCGATGAAGAGAAACACGCTAGAAAGAAGGCCGTGATCTGTACTCTCATATTCTATCTTCCGCCTTCCCCAGTCTGTGCATAATGAAGAGCCCATAGGATGGATCCTGAGGGCCCAGACAGAGAGGTCAGGAATGTACGTTCCTTGGAGGCCCTGTGGCGACTGATGGATTTGCGCAGGGAGACATGCCGATAGAAGGTACCATCCATCAGGATTTCCCTTATATTCACCAATTTTTAAAAACAAACACTCCCTTCACCATTTTTTTTCCTATTCTCTCTCTCCTTTCTTCTCCACACCTCCTTTCCCCCTCATCCTGCTTTGCCGGGTTCCTCTTTGTTGCCTTTTGTCTGCGATCGCCTCTTGCCATCCTTTTTTGGTTCTCCGGACAAGATTCCGGTAGGATTTTTTAATATGTCGTCTGCTGGCGCCGCCTTTATCCGGGCTCCCGGATGTTTCTTTACATCCTCTTTAGTCATAAACGGATGAAGAACCGTACTAATTTAACAAAAAACAAGTTCCTGTGTGTAAATGTTCTTTAAAAGAGTTTGTGTGCAAACTCTGCCAATGTAGGATGTCCCTCAAATTATCCTGACTATTGGAACACAAGCTCGGGGTCGTGCTATTCAGTGTTTTTGTTTGTTCTCGACCTCTCGGTTCTCTTCTCCTCCGGTCCTGCCCTTTATTTTTGAGTATTGATGTTAGCCAAACTGCAGAAAAGTTAAGGTTGATAGTCCATCTATGGGCAAAGGCCTCTCCAGAACTTAGAAGAATTATACTGTGAGCAAAACAAAAATAATCTGTGCTCCGCGGTCGGAACAATGTTCAGGTGGTGCCGAACGACCGTGGATTCGAAAAAATCTCTTTGACAGATGACGAAGACTTCTTCTGCCAAAGAGTGGCGAATTAGGGTACCCTTATGAGGTAATAAAATGGGCCTCGCTGGGAAAACCAACCTATCCATCCACGACCGAACGACCAGGAAATAATTTTTTCATCCAAAAGAACCTATCTACGCCTACTCTCCTTTCCATTTCTCCCCTAAAATCCATATGCAAGGTGGCTTCCATGGGGGCGTTATCCAGAATGGGTAATGGCTGTTAAAGACCTTTCGGTTTTCTGTAGAACGTCTTGACCATGGGCACAAGTTGGGCAAGGAATTTGACAACTCCTAACTCTTCCGTACTCTCACATGCTGGCACCAAAGGTTCAGCATTAGTATGATGTCGGAAAATTTCTTCTTCTATCTGATACCATGATGACCGGACTGACTTCAGGATAATGACCCACTCGTAGTATCTTTACTTCTTCCTACTTTGGAAGCGTGGAGTCAACAGCTACAACTACCCTACCCTAACTCCGACACCAAATTGGAGATTACTCTGGAGGAAAGATGCCCTGTGCATAGCCAGAAACCTTATTCAACGACAAAATTGAAACGAGGTTGGACCCAAATGACATTTTGGAGGGTAGAATCGTCAGTGCGCTCTATGGAAAAACACCTCCGGATTTGTCTTCGACCATATAAAAATTGCACATTCAAGAAAGAGCGCAATCCCCTGTTTGATTCTTCTTCGATCAGGGGATGAAAAAGAATCAATTAAATATGAACCTAGAAAAGAAAAGAGAGAACAGAGAGACCCCCGGAGCCTGACGGGCCCTAGACGCATGCGTTCTCCTATATACAACACCACACAGGTTTTTTATATGGTCGGTACGGATCTGAAATAGGGGGTTTTCATATACCATATCAAAGACTGTCCTCCATCCATGTAGGGTGAGTTTTGATGGCCACGATTCTCCTCTAATTGCCGACAAATCATAAATTTATTGTTCTGCTGGACAGATGTTTTTTTTTTTTTTTTTTTTTGTGAGAAAAAACCCACAGGGATTGACTTAAATATATCCTGTGAGGGGATTTAGCCTTATGAGAAAGATGGCCGCCAAGCACCACAACCGATATCCCTAATCGTCAATCTCTAGAGTTAAAGTAAAGGGAATTCTAGATCGGTGTTGCGTAGGATGGGGGCGGTGGAGGAATCCTTTAATAGGGTTTCAAAGGCTAAGAAGTGCTTTAGGATGTGCAGACTGCCGTGTTCACATCCTTTCTTACACGGCACGGTTCCTAGTCACAATCCTGTTCTTTCTTCTCTTTCTTTGTAGCAAAAAGGAGAGTGGTAGGAGATTATGTTAAAAAAGGGGGTTATTGACAGGTTTTACAAAAAGAGTTATTCCAAGCAGAGCCCATTTTAATAATTATTCCCCTCAGGGGTTACCAATAACATACACACTAGGCATGATCATTTTTTTTAGAGAGATATTTTTTTCGTATCCATTGTATTCCACTTTCACTTTCCTTGTTTCTGATCATGGTACTGACTACAATATTTGTCTCGAAATGTTGGCACGCTTTTTCCACGCTTACTTTTTCATCTCATTAGGACTATGGCTTATCTTAGGGAGTCGGTGTGGAAGAATGGTGTACATCCCTGTTCCTATTTTTTCGTCTGTGTATCACCCGTCCAAAACGCAATGGGCCCCAAACCGAGCGCATTGAATCAATCCCTGAACATAATTTACTATGTTTTTTTCTTCTGCTTTATAAAATAATTGGGCAAATTAGGTTTCCATGGGCCAGAATTCGCCATCAAACCATAATTCCCTCAGCATGAACTCCCCCAGGAGTCGCCGTTCTTTATAATTAATGGATATCATCCTAATCAGCTCCCATTCCCCGAACCACCAATATTCCTCATGGTCCCATCCCTCCTTCCCCCCCACCCCGCCCCCCGTTCCCTTCTTTTTCCTATCCGTCTCTGCCGATTCTTATGATTGCCACTCTTCGGGATCATTGGAAGAGTATTCCAAGGGGTATTAACGGTATTTGCCCAGAGGCCAGAAGAAGACAAGGCAAGAAGAATCGTCTTCATAGGAGGCACATAAAGGTTTTTTATATACCCTACCTGGAGATAAGGTTTGGCTCTCTTTTCAAAAAATATCGAGATTGAAAGACTATCCTACTTGGAACGTTATCTCCTAGGTACCGGGGTCCCCTTTTCCTATTCTATCCTTCAAAACAACATTAAAAACCATGTGGCCTATCGTCTTCGCCCTTCCTTCCTCCTCCATAAAGCCCTCTCGCCCGTCTTCCATGTTTCCCTCCTCCCTCTTGAGACCGTTCATGATCATAAACCCCCGTTCTCATCATCATCTGGCGCCCCCTCCTCCCCTCAGTGAGTGCGTCTCTCCCTTCTGGCCTCCGACTCGCCTCTGTTACTATACAACAGGACACAAGTAATTTGAAGGTCTCGGTCCATCTTGACCTCTCATACTCTAGCGGCACAGTCCAGTTTCTTGGTCCACTGGAATGTGGGTATGTTGCCCTTAGGACTCTCTTGGTTCTCCTCCTGCCCTCCACACACTCGGGCTTCCTTCTTTCCTCCTCCTCCGCTTTCCACAATTTTCACCAAAGTTCCCCCAACAAACCTTGGGAAGACGTCCCTCCGGATTTCGATATCCTCGATGGGGGGGTGGGGGTACTGTAGGGTCCACCTGTGTCAACGATCGACCCGCCCACCAGCTCCTATCATTTTACCCCTTCTTTTCCCGACCCCCCTTCCCGCGCCCCCCCTCGCTCTTCTGTTTCTTCTCTCTGGTCTGTCGTTCTGGTCTTACCGGAATCCCCTTAATTTTCCCCACTGGTCCGTGGGCATCTCCAAAACAACTGCCGCTCTCCTCTTCTTCTTCCTCTTCTTTTCTCCTCTTCTTCTGTTTACCAACTTCTCGTTACGCTCCTCCCATCTGCCTTACAGGGCGCGCTAGGACCCCGAACCACGTAATGCACTTTTGTGCAAACAACGGCAACTCGGGTAGTAGCTCTTTTTTTTTTTTTTTTTATTTCACTGAAGCCCCTGATTTCCTGAGACCTTGGTTGGCTCGTAAACCTCCTCTGGATCTTCCAACCTTTCGTTGCAAACGACATTCGACTTAGCTGTTTTTCTCCTCTATATCCTTCTTTTTCACTCTACCCCCTATCTTCTAACCCACCCCCTTCACCTAACGGCCTTGTGCAAACGGACCTTCGACTATTCTGTCTTCTCTAACCCCTCAGACTTGGCAATTGACAATTCGATACCGCTGTCTTCTCTAATCCTGCTGTTTCAAAAAATCAAACTCAACACACAACAAATCCTTGCAAAAAATCCTCTACCGAAACCAAAAAAAAAAAAAAAAAAAAGAAAAAAAAAAAAAGCAAAACTGACCATTCGATTACGCACTGTCCTCTAAATCTCTAACTACTACTCCCAGACCTTTGCTTTCAACAAGAACACCGACCAACTCCTCATACCACTTTGGCTTACGAACACGCCACAAATCTAATCCACTACTCTAAATCACCTTCCTTCTACTCTGTGACTTTCTTCCTTACCCATGACCTACCCCCCTGCTTCCTTGCCCCTTTCCCTCTTCGCTACTATAGAACAAACAATCTCCGGGAACGCCCACCTAACAACCCCGCTGCTGTGTGTGCGTGGTATCCTTTTCCTTTCCCCTCATACCCGGGGTTCCTTTCATGGTTTGCGGGCAGCACGAGCGTGCACAAAAGTACAACCTCTCCAAAGCAAACCGGCTCTCCAAACCACTCCCCCTTTCTCCTTCCCCCCCTCCTAGATCTCTCCTAACTTCTTCTCCCACTAAGAAAAGGCCGAGGCCCTCCTTTGATTCCTCTTCTCCCCTTTCCCGCCTCATCGTGCCCCTCCCTCTTTCGGTCCTTTTGGTGTTGTTGGGGTGTCTGTGTGCTGGTGTGGGTGGGCGTCTTTGTTTTTGGGGGTTTTGGGTTTTTGTTTTTGTTTCTGTGTTTCTTCTTCCCGTCCGCCGGGCGCGTCGATGTCCGGGATGGTAGGTGTAGCACAGTTTGTGAGGTTGGTTTGGGTGCCCCTGTGTCGGTCCCACCCGTTTTTTGCCTTTTTGCCCCGTGTATCCGAGTGTCTTTGGGGTGTAGGCGTTGGGGTTGGGGGCGTGAGTCCGCGGTTCCGTATCTATTTAGTGGTGAGCACAGGTGGGAGGGGCGAGTTCCTTGAGCAACGCCACGTCCAACCCTATTTCCTCTTTTTTCCAAACTTGCAATCCCTCTAGCACCCCTACCCAGGTCTCATTCTCCCTTTTACCTTCTCTACCTTCCTCTCCCTCTTTTCTTACCTTCCCACTTCCCCCGACCCACGTCCCGCCTCCTATCTTAATAGTTCATCCCTTCCCGGTTCCTACCAACCAATGACTGAATCATGGAGACCCGCTGTCATTTGGGGGCTGAACCTCGTACTTCCTCCTACGCCCCGCCGTTATGCAGGGGAACAGCACGGTTGCCGATGGTTTCCCTACAAACCATTTTTATTCAGTCGATTTTACACGCCTTCATACGGCCTTCTCGTTCTCCCATTTCCTAAATCCAACGTTGCGTATTTCACCTCGTTGCTCACCGACGACGCCCTGCTGTCCTTGGACCTCCCGGTGCCTCCACCCCATCTGGACCATGTGAGACCATGGACCCACTCAAGCCAAAAAAATCGACTCTTCTTCACTACTCGGGAGTTCCGCAGAGTGTTCGACACGCCCGGACGCAAGATGATGGAAGCATCTTCCCTTTTCCATATCGCCCAGGGAACCCGGTTGGTCGCCAAGTATGCCCTCGAGTTTCGGACCGTGGCTGCAGAGACAGGATAGAATGACGAGTCCCTGGCGGGCGCCTTCTGGCATGGCCTCTCTGAGTCATTGAAGGACAAACTCACCACGCAGGAGCGTCCGACTGATCTCGAAGAATTGATCGCGGGCTGCATTCGCGGCAAGAGAGGGGGTCTGAGAGAGCCCAATGTCTACTGTTCGCCCCAGGAGTCTCCCCTCCACAGGAGCATACAATAGAACCTC
>WSYH01016849.1:0-12643 GCA_036426205.1 Ascaphus truei
AGGTACAGGTACAGGAACAGATCAGGAATCAAAGACAGAGGCATGTGTATACTGTAGGAGTCTGACTTGAAGCAAAGGCAAAAGCAACAGACAGGAAACAAGCTATAAAGGACAGAGACAGGAGCAACAAGAAGACAGACAGACAGTGGAACCCAGAGCCAACAGAAGGCAGCAGCACACCCAGTGGACAAGGAAGCTATAGCTAGGCAGGAGGTCTAGGCGACCCTGACATTACTCCCCCCTCTCGAGAGCGTTCTCCAGACGATCCTCCAGGCTCTTCCCGGAGGCCTTGATGAAAAGTGGACTCAAGGTGACCCACCTCTGGTGTTTTGTCAGCGGGCAGAGGGTACTCCACAGGTACATTGGGTGCTGCAAGGAACCTCCGAATGGGTGCGTTCAACCCAAATGCAGGGGCAGAGACATCAGAAACGTGGGCATCAAAGACGGGTGCAGCCTTTCTACACGAGTCAGTGGGGACACAGAGTTCAATCTTCGTGGTCTCTTTTTGTGACCAATATATCTCTTTTAGTTTTGAAATCTGGAACTTCCCAATGGATACGTTCAACTCCATTGCAGAGGCATGGACATCAGGAATGTGGGCATCAAGGACGGGTGCAGACTTTTCACATGGGTAAGTGGGAACATAGAATTCATGCTCCATGGTCTCCTTTTGTGACTGCCGTTTCGTGGTATCACCTAAAATCTTATTAAGACCATCTATTTGATTTTTCAGCTCTTGAAGCTGTCCTTCTGCACTTCTTTTCACACTCAATGCAGTTGTCAGTTCGGCTTCTTTGGATTTGAGTCGCGACTCCATATCTCCCAGCTGACTCAGAGTAAAGCTTAAATCTTCTTCATTTCTGATCTGCAGCTGCCGATACTCCTCCCGGGCATTGTCCAGCTCCAGCTGCAGCCGGACCTTATCACGGGCTGTGTGGTCCAATAATTTGCAGGCATCTGCCATTTTGAAAAAAATAACAAAACAACAAAAAAAACAAGAAACACAGCGCACAACGCTCATAGTGTATTAAATGATATCTTTAGTAACCAAAATAAGGAGGTAAGTATTGTGCGTACATGAAATAAACTTTAAACAAGCATTTCAGGGTTAATGTTACCCAAGCACCAACGGACGCCCGTGATAGTCTCGTGGCTCTCTCCTTCTCGCTCCAACCACCTCGGTGTAGGGCCTGGAATCTAACTCCAACGCTGGTATTTCAGCCTCTCGCCTTAGGTAAGGCTAATGCACTCAGCAGTCCAGAAAAGACCTCCGCTTGTATGCGTTATGCCCGTCACTGCATGGATCTCGTTTGTAACGAGCAGAGCGGGGTACACGCTGTTGGCGTCCTGGTCGAGCGCTTCCGGGTCTGTGACGTCACAAACCCGCGAGACTTCGTCGCAAGTCTACAAGACACCGGACTAAGAAACTTGCGAACCCTCTATATCCCAGCACTCCCAGAGAACCGGTCCGTTGTCTTGTAGACTTGCGACGAGTCTCGCGGTTTTGTGACGTCCCAGACCCGAAGCCTCGACCAGGACGCCAAACACTGTACCCCGCTGCTCCGTTACAAACGAGATCCATGCAGTGACGGGCATAACGCATACAAGCGGAGTCTTTTCTGGACTGCTGAAGCTGCATTAGCCTTACCCTAAGGCGAGAGGCTGAATACCAGCGTTTGGAGTTGAGATTCCAGGCCCTACACCGAGGTGTTGGAGCGGAAGGAGGAGCCACGGACTATCACGGGCTCCGTTGGTGCTTGGGTAACAATAACCCTGAAATGCTTGTTTAAATTTTATTTCATGTACGCACAATACTTACCTCCTTATTTTGGTTACAGATATCATTTAATCCACATGAGCGTTGTGCGCCGTGTTTCTTGTTTTTTGTGTGCATGTAGGGGGGACCAGAGCCATCCTGGTGTCACAGCTCAGACGCTCCATACTTTTCAAATTATACCAGTTCACCTATTAATTGATCACACTATCACGTTATTTATATATATATTGTTGTTGCGCACTTTTCTTTTCTTGTTCACCATCTGCATTTTGACCTCATAGCGCTGTGTCAGGCCAGCCACTTGACAGACTGACCCTTCTCTCTCTCCTCCTTTTTGGCAAGCTGTGTCTTGAGCTCACGATCTGCGCTGCAGCGCTGTGAGTTGCTGAGATGTGTGTTCAGCTGCTAGCTTTAGCTCTTCCTCCAGCGAGGCTCTGGTTATGCTCAGTGTGGCCTTCAGCTCCTCATGCTGTTCTTTGGGGACACACTGGTACTCAAATAATCTTGCAGCATCTTTATTTGAAGGCAGTCTGGAAACTTTCTTCCTGCAGAACTCGCCGCTTTTCTTCTAGCATTCACCCATTTCTCCTTGGTGTCCTGCAGATGTGTACGCAGTTCTCGCAGCTGACTCTGCCGCATCATATTTTCTCTTGTGTCGCCGCTCCAGGGAGACACGTTCTTCTTGCAAGCACTCTCTCTGCATTCTGCATGCTGTCTGCACATCTAACTTTTCCTGGGCCAACTGTTTTCTTCTCCTCTCCTAATTATTGGAGTTTCTTATCTCCTTCACTGACTTGACATAGAGATTCTTGTACTCTTGGGTTACAGTTTCAAAACTGATATTAACCCTTCAAAGATTTTCTCCTCAATGAACATAGTTCTTGTGTGAAGTGGCAACTCTTCTCCTTAAAGACTTCCAACTCTGTAGTAAGCCTGTGAACCTCTTCCTGAGATGCTTCCGTGCTCCGTCAACTTGAGCCATGAAGTCTGGTACTGGGCGAATCAGCGTAGGCCTTCTCCAGCTTACTTGACAAGATCAACCTGTCATTCTCCAACTGATATTTTTCTTTTTCCCAGTCACCTCTGCTTTTTCCAGCGCTATTGCATTCCTTGACTTTTCTTCTATCAATAGTCTGTTCTCCTCTTCTGATTCATGGAGTCTTTTATCTCCTTCACTGGCTTGGAACGAAGTTCTTACTCATTTGGTTTTGTTTCAAACCTACTATTTACTCTCGAGGCGTCTCATAGAACGTATCTTGTTTTCAAGTAGCATCTCTCTCCCGATCGACTTCCATCTCTTTTTGAAGTAACAAATGTCCTCCTGGGAGACTTTAAGCTCTGTATTTAGCCTGTCAATTTCCTTCATAGAACTTCCAGGAATTCGTTACTTTTACAGCGAGGCGCCGATTTCAGCAGCATCAGCATATGCCTTCTCCAGCTCACCTGACTACTCCAGGTCACTCTCCACTGGTGCTTTCTTTTTCCTGGAGAACACACTTGCAATTGCTGAATAGACAGCTCTGTAGTGCAGAATTAGTTTCTTGCTCCTTATCAAATGCCATAAAGACAATCAATCGCTTTCTGTGCAGCTTGAAGCATCTGAGTAGGGGCATCTTTCTCTTTCCACTATTCTTGGGATACGTCTGTGAGTTGCCTTAAGCTGCACATATCTCTTTCATCAAATGCAGACTCTGAGGTTAAATTTTCATTCTTAATTCCTTCGCAACTCCACAGTAATGCCTCCCTTCTTTTTCTTCTTCTTCCTTGCTTTGGAAGTTCTGAAGATCGTGGTACTGTGTGTCACAATTTACTGCTCAAGACTGTTAGTGGGAGCCATAATTTCAGACATGAAAAACACACTTCCCAAGAAATCATTAAGAGGAAATGGTGTCTTAAACACAAAGCATTAGAATGAACAACAGGAACATTAGACACAGAGAGACACAAGATAGGAGAGCTGACCTTTTGAGACTTTAGCTCAGTCACAGAGTTTATAATGCAAGGGAAAAACATAGACAGAGAAACCTGTAGTTATCTGACACTTTAGAAATCAGGCGTAGGGATATCATACCGACAGGAGAACCTGCCGTTACATCTGATTTTAGGCATCAGGCGTAGGGATATCATATAGACAAAGAAAACCTGCAGTTGAATCTGAAACTTTAGATATCAGGCTAGAAATATCATAGACAAGCAGGAACTGATACAGAGAAAACTTGTAGTTAGATCTGAAAACTTTTGACATCGGACATAGGAATATCGACAGAGACCAAACCCTGCAGTCAATCTGAAACCTTTGACTTCAGGCGTAGGGATATCATATGTTGCAGAGAACAAACTTTAGGGAACTTGCAGGTAAACCTGAACCTTAGAACCAACATATGAAAAACTACAGATTGCCAAGAAAAATCACAGTATGCAGTAACAAAATAATAGCACTCTTGTCTTTTGAAATGGGAACCCTTGAACAGCAGTGGTCCACCAGTGATGGCAGAGACAAGCCTTTCCAGGAAATGAAAATCAGAGTCTAAAAAGGTGGCAACAGGTACTGCAAGGGTTAACCCAGGCACTGCAACAAAACGAAAAATCTCAAGAAAGCTGCAATAGTCTCTGCAGCATACAGTTCTAGTCTCAGAAAAAATGTTTTTTCGTTAACGCAATAATTCTTGCAGAACACTTAGCAACAAAAAAAACAACCTTTCAAAATCCCAACTTGGATTTCCAAAAAAGAAACGAAGTCTTATCTTCAACCATGCGGATTGGTCTGCTGCAGCAGGCAGGAAACGGGTGCAGCAGAAGAAGAATCTGTTCCAGCGAGATCCAGAAAGTAGCCTTTGCTTTCTGTCACGGGAGACTCCTGTGGCGGGTAGGATCTCGGTGGCCGGAACAGCACGAGCGTAGTAGGGGTCACAAGCAGGGGTCCAGGCAGGCGGCAGTAGCGAAGTCAGGTAACAAGCAGGGGTCGAGGCAGGCGGCAGGTAGCGAAGTCAGGTAACAGCAGAGTCGCAACGAGGAGACTGGAACTAGGAACAGGCGGGGCAGGACAGGGACTGAGAACAGGGAGCAGGGACTGAGACCGGGGAGCAGGAACAAACAGGGACAAGCCAGATTACTAGCAAGGGCTTTTACTGTGAACAGACTCAAATACAGGTACAGGTACAGGAACAGATCAGGAATCAAAGACAGAGGCATGTGTATACTGTAGGAGTCTGACTTGAAGCAAAGGCAAAAGCAACAGACAGGAAACAAGCTATAAAGGACAGAGACAGGAGCAACAAGAAGACAGACAGACAGTGGAACCCAGAGCCAACAGAAGGCAGCAGCACACCCAGTGGACAAGGAAGCTATAGCTAGGCAGGAGGTCTAGGGGGGTCTCAGGGGAACTTGCGTGCTTGCAGTATGGTTGTGACAACTCTAATATAGAGTGCTTTTCCTGGTAATGTACAGGTTAATAAAAGCTTCAATCAGACTTAGAACTTTGCAACTAATATTGACAGATTTACTATAAATCATTCTTCCTGTTATTACACAGGTTATTAAGAATTTATATTAGCGTTAGGGACCCCTGAATTGTGGTCTGCCGTGCAGTTGGCTCAGGGGCTTACAACAATTTTGGCCAAATATGTTAAACTAAATGACCATTTTACTTAATAGATATTTATACATATATATTTAGGCACTGTACCGTGTATGAGTTTCACTGGATGTGCTAAAACTGAGCTTTGTCTGTGTTTTTTATGTTCTGTCTCTGGTTTTAAAGATATTCTTATTAAACCTGCGTCTACCCGTGCCTGGGGCCATGGTTCTGCGCCCCATTCCCCTTTGAGGTAGGCACCGAAGCCTAGTGACCCTGCCTCGTTTGAACAGCTCTAGCTCTTGGTTACTGCGGTCCCCTTCAATCCTTGGCTTTTTGCCATTAAAATCCTAACGGAAAGCTTTCCAGGCACCCTGTTCGGCTCTAAGTTCTTTAGTGAACCTGATGCGGTGCAGCGGATGGGATACCCCGGTGGTCGACCTCTAATTTCCTGCTGAAAATCCTGCCCATGGGTATGACCTTACATTTGAAATTTAGGAGCCCGAGCAGTGCCTGCATCTGCCTTAGTGTAACCTTCCTCGCACCCTTGCATTCCTGAATAAGGCCCCTCAGTTTGATGACTTTATTCCTGGGCAGCCTAGATTCACCGGCCACTGAATCGATCTCAATCCCTAGGAATGATAAGGTGCTGACCGGGCCCTCTGTTTTATCCTCAGCCATAGGTAACCCCATGTTTTCCTTAGTGTGACAGAGTTCTAATAGCCTCTTGCCAAGTGTGGACACAGGGGGCCTCACAAGGAGGAAATCACCCAAACTATAGTGTCATACCACGTACTCTCCATTATGCACCAGTGTATAAACTTGCTATAATGCCTCAAAAAAGGCGCAGGAAATGCCGCAGCCCATGCGGGAGGCACATGTCCACGTAGTAAGCCCCCTCGAACTTGCAACCCATGAGCCTGAAAATATTTGAGTATAAAGGTAACAGCCAAAATGCTGACTATGTCCAGCTTAGCCATACGGACCCCCATTCCATAAGACCCGACTGTTGATGGCCCTATCTTACGACTGGTACTGGACATGGCACGCCTGCTAGGAAGTAAGTGAATGGCCCTGCCATGCGTCCCAGGCTTACCTCCTTGTTAATTTTTTCATGCACAACGTGCGGGTATATAGAGGCGGATTTAAGATTGCGATTTGCACGTGTTGTTACCGAATTGGACCCACCTGGGAGACAAAACCCTCCCTTAAAACCTTGTGAGAAAATCCGCTGTCGCCTGGCAGGTTTAGGCCTGAAGCCATGGCAGCATAAATTCTAATTTAAGTGGCATTTCCGCTCATGCCGGGGCCACTATCAGCCTGCTTGCCGGTGGTTCTGGCTTTTTTTAAATAGCATTTTTGCGCTGAGTATCCCCCGTTGCAGAATGAGCATACATGTTGGGACTGTACTTACCCTCCCCTCCCCTTGTGCCAGAGTTTTTATTAAAGTCCCAGCATTCTGATTTCCTGGGCTTTCCCCCCAGTGGTTGACTAGATGACCACCCCCCGACTCCCTGGCAAAGGGAGCAAATTTCTCCGGTGTTACCCGGCGAACCCATAAGTCAAGGCCCTTAGTACCGAAATTCAAACAGGGTTCCCATGTATCTTGTGCCTAAACATATTCGTACCACGCTCCGCCCCCATATGTTTATATGTGTCGTATATAAGGTCTATGCATTTAAGAATATTCAGACCCTCTTCTGGGTGCTTCTCCAGCAAGCAGCTGCAGCCAGTTGTCACTGGTTTTATGCTTATTAGCGCTCTCATTGCCTGCAGCCTTTGCTTTTTGCTTGGCCTGTTGCCTCTCAGTAGAAAGGTCGTACACGTCCGTGAACTTCACTTTTATTATTTCACTTTGTGTGTAACCCGACTGGAGAGAGAGGTCATAGCGCAGGCGTACCTGTCCTACCCTTTCATCGCTGATGCTGTTGTCCTTATTTTTGGGGCCTTGCTCTCCCCCGCGGCCTCCTGCGTTGCACCGCCTTGCCTAGCCTTAAGTGACCGGTTAATCACTACTAGCTGTCTCTTTAGGAATTTATACATGGGGGTTTCATGCCATTGCGCTGCGCTCTCAGACTCTGATGTCGCTGACACTGAATCGCTATTATCCGTAATTGACTAGGATTTATTTTCTTACCTGGAATCTCGTCGCTCAGCACATTGCGCTGACCTGGACCTGAAGCACGCCGACTTGACTCGGCGTCTGTCCTCCTCGCCATGCACCGGTGAAGGGGGGTAGGGGTCCAGATCCACATGCCTAGGCGTGTGATGACCACTCATTGGCCGCCGCTTCCTGTGAAAACTGAGAGGACCCAGCGGCCCCCTGCGGGATCCAGGGGCTGGGTCGCCTTAAATCCCCCACCCAGTGACATAGCAAGACGCTTGTCCCTGTGCGGCAGTTAATCTGCCCGACAAAGCGTGACCCATGGGTGGGAGGGGCAGGGGCCCCACGGTGGCTGGGGCGGTTATAAACCGAACCACCCGCGCCCCAGCCAGCTGGAGGTAGGTAGGTGGGGTGGTTGGGTGTGACGTATTGTGGTATATGTAATAAGGGGCCTCATGGCGGCGCTGTTGCAAGGGAGTGCTGAGGTAAAGCCTGCCTCTGCAGACCTCACTGTGACCTCCTGTCTCTTTAATAACCCTGAAAGGGCCCCCCTCCCTCCACTCAGCTCATAGCAACCTGGGGGAGGGGAGGGAAGCTGGGGGAATAGCCCCAGCAGAAGCCCGCGCACGGGCATACTGAGAGGGGGGGGGATACTAGGAGGGGGGGAGATACTGAGAGGGGGGTGTACTGAGAGGGGGGGGGGGAGCCGGGGGAACAGCCCAAGAGTGGGGGGAGCCGGGGGAACAGAGCAGCAGCAGCCCCCGTGGGGATCGAGGGAGGTGAGTGATGGCGAGCGCACGTGGCCTGCGCGCATCGCGAGCTGTCCCCAGAATGGCCCGCTCGGGAGCGAGGAGGCATTCGGCGCGGGGGCTGGGGCCGCGGCTCCTCAGGCTCATGGGTGATGCTGCCAGGACTCGGGGGTCTTCATACAGTGGGGAGCTCCTGTAGTCGTTGCGGCCGCAAGCGTTCCCATAAGGGAGAAATTCCGTTAGCTCTGTCTCTCTCCCCTGGGGCCCCACTCTTTATACCCTCTTCCCCCTCCCCCTGCATGGTAGGGGACAAGCAGCCTTCCCCGCTCCGAGAGGGAAGGGGGGTGTTAGCCGACCCCCCCAGCTCACGCCAATCAGGACGTCGCAGCCCTTAAGGAGTCTACGACCCCATGCTGGGGCCTCTGCCTCTTCATGTTTAGCCTGCCTCTCTGGCAGCGATTAATAAACACACATATGTGTTATCATGCTGCTGCAAAGTGGCTGTACTACTTGACCTTGAACTTAGGCAAGGTCCTCCCCCCTTTCCCATAAATAATACACACACCCATTTTGGAAGGAAAGGCCACAGCTTTAATGCTAACCAGAAAATACACAAACCTTCCACGTAAAGGAGAATTGCCTGGCAAAGCCCAGCCAAAGTCCAAAGGGTACGGATCCCTGTGCCAAACACCAGCTACTGTTTGCCGATCTACAGTAGGTCCCCAATGGACCTCCAAAAGAGGAGTCTATCCTTCAAACTTGCCGACCCAGCCAATCCCTCCTCAACCCGCCATATACAGTCGTAGCCCACCCTACTAAAATGGGCTTACCGTTTTCTACCAGGACTAGCCGACAATTGTCCCCCTTTATTACAGCCAAATATACTGCTGCGGTGAAGAAATAGCACGAATCCCACCACCATATATAGATCTTTTATATTATATTATCTATATATGATATGAAATCTTGGTTGAGTCTCTGTAGACTATTGGATTGGTTCATCGGTCCGCCCGCCTCCCACGGCTCTCATTGGCCTGTGGTCTCGCCCCCCCCCCCCCAAGTGTGTCCCCCCCCCCCACTGCTCTCATTGGCCAATGTCTTAACCCACTGTTCCACTCACCCACCCACACTCAACCAGCTTCAGACTCTCACCCCCCTGAGCCTACCCTGCGGATTCCATTCGACAACACCACCACACTGACACACTCAACTACTCACCCTGGAGACACGACACCGCTGAGACCTGACCACGACACAGAACAAAGTAAGTACAACACCTCCCCCCTCTATCCCCTCTGCCTGACCCCCCCCTCTTACACCTCTCCCCTTGCACCTACGCATCTGCCCTCCGCCCTTCCACACTCACACACCACATGCCCACCAGCCTCACACACACACACACACGCCTTTGAGTCCGTCCCCGGCGCTCTCCTTTCCCCTGCTCTCACTTCCCTCCCACCCCCGAGCCTGCTCCCCCCCCCCCCAGAGCATGCCACCCGGCTCTCTCCGCCTCTCCCTTCACTGGTTCCTACCTGCAGCCAGAGGTGAGTGAGATGCGTGCGCGTACCGCTCTGGGGGCCGAACACCGCCGACGTGGATGTGGAGTGCAGCCGGTACCCGGAGGGGGGAGGTGGGACCGAGGCCTAGCTCCTCTGTATCAGCCCGGGAGCCGGCGGAGGCCAGGAGGGAGGAGAGACCTGGGGGCAGCCTGAGGAGGAGCGCGGACGGGTGCGAGGTGAGGAACCGCAGGGGGAGAGAGGGATATATGGGCAAGCTGTGGGGTATGCATCCTCGGGATCAGGGCGCCAGGGGGAGATTGTGAACTGGCTCTCTCCCATGCACCCCCACCCTCCCCAGTCACTGCCTATACCCCAATCACTGCCTGCCCACCCCCCCCCACCCCAATCCCTGCCTGCCCACCCCCCCCCAATCACTGCCTGCCCACCCACTCCAGTCACTGCCTGCCCACCCACCCCAGTAACTGCCAAAACCCACCCCCACCCACGTCACTGCCTGCCCACAAGTCACTGCCTGACACCCACATCACTTCGCCTGCCCCCCCCCACACCTGTCACTAGCCTCCCCCCCCCCCACCCCCCCAGTCCTGCCTTCCCCACCGCCCTCCCCCCCATCCCGTCACTACTGTCCCCACTGCCTGCCCACCCACTCCAGTCACTGCCTGGCCCCAATCACTGCCTAAACATTGGAGAACAATTACCTGCACCCAATCTCTAACGTGGGAACATTGATAACCCCTGCCCCCCAGCTAGTTGGCACACGCGTACTTTGGGCCCTGGGGGTCTCATTTCTTTAGCCCCACACAAAAGTCAGGGCGCCGACCAGTCTACCAGATGGGGGACCTGGTCAGGAAACGCTTTGTTTGTAGGTGTGAGTTATAGCACTTACAGACCACTCAAGCCATGCATTTCTCCGCCCTAATGTATACAGCTAGGGTGGCTGAGCCTTTGATTAGGGGGTCTGTTGTAGACAATAGGACGCCCCCCTGACCATTTGCATTCCACATATGGCAGGAATCTTCGCGGGCTTTTATCCCCGCTTTGAGATTCACTAGTTTTTAATATTAAGACATATTAAAATAATCCGTTCTGTTGGGCCGAGAGGGTTGAAACGGGCCAGTCCCTCATGCCGGGAGTGACTCTCCATGGTGGCCAAGTTTCAGCCCGCTGCGACCTTCCAGACCGGAGATACACAAATGCAGTTTAAAACGTTTATTTCTTTAACACAGGATTCTCCGCATTAAAATGAATCTCTGTTTTTCCCTCTTTCCCCATTGAAATCAACAGGCTCGTTGCCATGGGCTTTCAATGGAGCAACTCCGCCATTGAAGTCAATGGGTTCCGCCGCCATAGACTTTCAATGGGGCAACTCCGCCATTGACGTCTATGGAATTTCTCTGCCATAGCCTTTCAATGGATGAACGCCGCCATTGACATCTATGGGAAAAATCACCAATCTTTACAGTTGCCCACACTCCGTCTGGTTGGTCGGAGAGGGCTGGAAATGGCCATGCAGTCATGCCGGAACAGGGACAACATGTGACCCAAATCCCAGCCCTCTGGTCCTCCCAGAACCGGAGATATGGGCTTACACTTTTTATGGTTTCGGACTTAGCCGTTTTCTTGCGCTGTTCTTTTCTCTGCCATTGGAGTCAATGGCGTGACCCTCTTAGCGCGCACGACCCTTTACGGGGGTCTTGGATTCTCGGATCCGGGGGTGGTCGATTGTGGGGAGGCCTAGGAGCTAGGGGCAAAAATAATTTTATTTCTAGGTGCCCTAGAACCTAAGGTTCCCACACCAATTGCCGTTGAACTTGAACTCAGTGATTGAAGCTCTTTTCAATGACATTGTATCCGCTTTTGCGGTCTGCGGTTTGGATGGCTGCCAACCCGTTCCTGGAGGTCGGCGTCGAGGTATCCCCATTGAAGTCAATGGGCCCATTGACTTACAAAGGGAAACCGCCGCTCCTCCTCTCGGACGCCACCTGCTGGTCTTTGCTGGAAACAGGTCCAAAACCGCTGGATTCGCCATTGGAATGAATGGAGATGCAACGGCGACCTATGGGACACAGCAAAATGGAGCCTGAAAAGGCGGGAACATGGAACAAAGGGCTATAATCACTTCCTAACTATTAACCCTTCTCCTCCCGGATGGATCCCAGTGTGTGTGTGGTGCAAACACTGACATGGTGACAATACATGATGACAGGGGAATACACATTTGGATGTTGCAGCAAGGTAAAAACCACATTCCTGGACCTTAGTCCAGTTAACCCTTTGCCTCCCTGGTGAGGTCAGGGGTGGCCATATGGGGTGCAACCCCCTTAATACCGGGCCAATCCCCCTCTCCCTCTACACCCACCCGTTCCAGTCACTGCCAGCTGTGAAGTGCGGGGGTGCGGAGAGAGTTGGGGAGCAGGAAAATTAAAGCCCGGGCAACGCCGGGTATATCAGCTAGTATATATATATATATAAAATATATATATATATATATACAGTGTTCGACAAACCTATACATTTGCACGCACTGGGCGAGTGGATTTAACATCGTGGCGAGCTCCTATTGGCCCAAGCAGCACACGTGTGGTACTAGGTGACGAGTAGATTTTTTTGTTCGGCGAGTACATTTTTTGGTGATTTGTCGACCACTGTGTGTGTGTGTGTGTGTGTCTCTCTCTCGCCTCTCGCTCTCTCTCTCTCTCTCTCTCTTCCTCTCTCTCTCTCTCTCTCTCTCTCTAATCTCCTCTCTCTCCTCCCCACCCTTTCCTGCCCCCCCTTCTCCCCCGCCGCCTCTCCCCACCCCCTCGCCGCCTGGCCTTATAGGGAGGAACCAGGACATAGGAAGAGGGGGATTCAGGAAGGCCTTTTAAACTCCTTACCCCTCTTACCCCACCCTTCCCTACAGCTTTCTTTTCCTTCCAG
>WSYH01016850.1:0-12641 GCA_036426205.1 Ascaphus truei
AACCTACAGACAGAAACACTCTTCTATGTGCTTTGAGTCACCATCCGGAATCACTGAAACGAGGACTCCCATTCTCTCAGATGCTAAGGGTCAAACGCATTACTAGTGACCCTATGCTGGTCGAAGATGCATTATGGAAAATGGCTAAGCCCTAACTAAGGTACGGGCTATTGACAGGGTTTCCCTGCTTTTACCTTCTACAGAAACAATTGATAACAAATCAATTAACATTAGCAGCACTTACACTACCTCGTTAAGATGAACGATCTGAGGGTTGCCATACTCAAAGGTAATCTTAAAAAACCGAAAGAGAGACGGTTGCATGAATACAAATTTATGCAACTGTTCGGGACACTTAGCAGTGGCCTAAACAGAGATCGATATTTTATGAGTCATTACTGACACAAGTGAACTCTCTTCCCATGAGCGCTATAGGCCATGTCTGTACATACTGTGCTTTATGTATGCACACACAGCTGTCTCTCACACATACTTATACTCCTTGTTTTTCCATCCCTATACACCAATAGGGACCACATAGTATCCACACACACTTTAGTTTTGCTACTAACTCTCACATTTCCACACTCACCCACACCATTTATATCCACTCCCACTCCACACACATATATATTAAATACAAAATAGGTGCCACAGTCAAATCACCCCAATATGGTCTAATTGTTAGGATAACAAGTAATCAGAGTAAATAGTTACCCTCTGGTGGTTCTACCGACCCACAAGAATTATTATCACAGTATTTACGCACAGCAATTTACTATGTGGTATTTGTTTGGGTCTTTCTTGTGTGTTTTTTTATTACTCATTGCTAATAAAGTACATTTTTTCTTATTTTTCAATATATATTGTTTGAGTGCACCTTTTTGACCCTTCTAATTCTCTTTTTTTACTATATATATATATATATATATATATATATATCTATATAACAATAGCAAGAATGTTCAGGGCATTCAAAGGGAAAAAGTTAAAGGAAAAAACTTATCTGATCAGTCGTGGTGCTCACAGTGTGCTCAGGATCACCATCCAGCAACAAAAAATAGATAAATACCCAATATCAAAGAATCTGGAGCACTGACAAATTTAAAAAAAACAATTTAATGAAGTAACACAGGCATCAGGGGGTAATCACAGTTTGAGAAAGGACCGTAAGGTCCGAAACTTTGCTTCTTTTCTCTGTGATTATCCCCTGATGCCTGTGTTACTTCATTAAATTGTATTTTTTGAATTTGTGAGTGCGCCAGAGTAGAGCCCCTCTTTCTCAAGGGACCAAAAGTAATTGGACAATTGACTCAAAAGCTGTTTCATGGACAGGTGTGGGCTATTCCTTCGTTATTCCATCATCAATTAAGCAGGTAAAAGGTCTGGAGTTGATTCCAGGTGTGGCATTTGCATTTGGAAGCTATTGCTTTGAACCCACAACATGCGGTCAAAGGAGCTCTCAATGCAAGTTAAACAAGGCATCCTTAGGCTGCAAAAAAAAAGAAAATCCATCAGAGAGATAGCAGGAACATTAGGAGTGGCCAAATCAACAGTTTGGTACATTCTGAGAAAAAAAGAACACACTGGTGTGCTCTGCAACACAAAAAGGCCTCGACGTCCACGGAAGACAACATTGGTGGATAATCATAGGATCCTTTCCATGGTAAAGAAAAACACCTTCACAACATCCAGCCAAGTGAAGAACACTCTTCAGGAGGTAGGCATATCATTATCCAAGTCTACCATAAAGAGAAGACTTCACGTGAGCAAATACAGAGGGTTCACCACAAGGTGCAAACCATTCATAATTCTCAAGAATAGAAAGGCCAGATTAGACTTTGCCAAACAATATCTAAAAAAGCCAGCCCAGTTCTGGAACAGCATTCTTTGGACAGATAAATCTAAGATAAACCTGTCCCAGAATGATGGGAAGAAAAATGTATGGAGAAGGCTTGGAAAGGCTCATGGTCCGAAGCATACCACATCATCTTTAAAACACGGTGGAGGCAGTGTGATGGCATGGGCATGAATGCTTCCAATGGCACTGGGTCACTAGTGTTTATTGAGGATGTGACAGAAGACAGAAGCAGCCGGATGAATTCTGAAGTGTATAGGGATATATTGTCTGCTCAGATTCAGTCAAATTCAGTGAAGTTGATTGGACAATGACCCAAAACATACTGCCAAAGCACCCAGAAGTTTTTTAAGGCAAAGAAGTGGAATATTCTGCATGCCGAATCAATCACCTGATCTCAACCCGATCGAGCATGCATTTCACTTGCTGAAGACAAAACTTAAGGCAGAAAGACCCAATAACAAACAACAACTGAAGACAGCTGCAGTAAAGGCCTGGCAAAGCATCATAAAGGAGGAAACCCAGCGTTTAGTGATGTCCATGCGTTCAAAACTTCAAGCAGTCATTGCCTGCAAAGTATTCTCGATAAAGTATTAAAAATTAATATTTTATTTATGATTGTGTTATTTTGTCCAATTACATTTGAGCCCCTAAAATAAGGGGACAGCGTATGAAAATGGTTGCAATTCCTAAACGTTTCATACGATATTTTTGTTCATTCCCTTGAATTAAAGCTGAAAGTCTGCACTTCTATTGCATCTCGGTTGTTTAATTTCAAATCCATTGTGGTGGCGTACAGAGCCAAAATTGTGAAAAGTGTGTCACTGTCCAATTATTTCCGGACCTAATTAACTATATATGTGTAAGGGTGTCACCCCCGGTTCCCCTGATCTTCCTTTGCCCCTGCCTTACCCCTGCGGCAGTGGGGAAGGGGACGGCGACTTCTCCCAGCGGGCACCGCCCTCTTGGTTATGGCACGAGCTTCGCCCATGCGCAATAAAGATCACGCACGCGGTCTCCATAGAAAAGAGCTGTACCAAGAACTACAATACCCAGCAGCCTCTGGGGACTGCACTTTCACCCTTGTCACAGGCAGCATTGAAGCCAATAGAGCTGGCATATTCTCATGCTGCAGAGTTTCAAAAATGTTGTGTGCAGACAGGATTTTTATTAGTCAGAGCGAGGAGCAGCCAAGGGAAGGAGGTAGGGTACAGGAGTCAGTGACTCCCTGTACTAGGCCAGCAACCCCCAAGGCCCGAGATAGCCCTTACTCACACAGTAGAGTGAGTGTTGCCAGGGACAGCCCTCAGGTTAGGGACCCTGTCACTTACATCAGTTGGAGCTGGGGAGCAGTAGGGGAAGGAAGGTGCAGGGAGCAAGTGAAGCTCCTGCACCACGTAAAGGTCCCCCACATCCCAGGTAGGCCCCAACTCCCCACCAGGTTTGTGGGTAATTGCTAAGGGACTGCCCAAGATAGGGACGCTGCCTTAGTGAGTGTGTGTGTGCTGTCTTGTCAGGGTCACGGCTATCAGTGCTGTGAGGTCTGGCAAGAAGGCACAGGGTTTGTGCAGCACGGTTGCTGCACGCACCCAGTAGGTTGCAGCGCGTAGCTGCGAGTGCTATTTGTTAGTGAGAGTCAGGACTGGGAAGAGTTATGGGAGCAGAGCAGGCTATTAACCCCTTAGGTCCCAGATAGGTCCTCACTCCCCAGTTTGTGGTGCTACAGGGACAGGCCCTAGGTTAGGGATCCTGTCACAGTAGCGCTAGAGTTAGATAGGGACACAGCGGACGCTGCGTTTCCCTGGAAAGGGACATGGACATGGTTAGTAAGAAAAAGATTGTCATCAGTGAACACCACCTCCCTTTCCCACCACCCCAGGAAGAGATTTGCATAGGGGGGCGCACATGTTTCACCCATCGCCGTTCCCCTGACTTAATGGTAAAATGAGTTCTTGAAAACAAAATAGTTATGTGTAAGTATAAATGATAAAAGCTGCATGAGTGTGTCCACAAGGTCGGAACTCAGATTCTGCATCGACAGGAAGTATCTGGTGGCGTGCAATCCATCCTGATGTTGAATACATGTATAGAGACTTTCTACATCATACGTTTCCTGACAGGGGATGCAGTCGTGTGGCTGACTTCAGCCTTTCTTTCTCCACACATCTTTTACACAGCTTGTTCAGGATGGTCTCGGTGGTTAGCTGGTTCCTGTCTTATTGTGGCCTCATTATGGACGATCATCGGCTGTTTTGAGCAGATTCACGGGACTCTTACATGGTGATATGAACTTTGACTCTCCTTTAGTATCTCTCTTCCATGCCTGCTTTCCGTTATTAACGGTGTCGCTATTAGCTAACCTCCTGGCCACATTAGACCCATCCTGGTTACCCCAGTATTCCTCCACTTATCAGTATCATTTTGTGATTCATATGGGGCTCTTGTTTATTGTGTGGATTGATTTTCATGTTTCTCTCATCCCTTCTGTGTGGGCAGTCAGTTTCTCACACTCCATTATAGGGAGGCACATTTATATTTTTTGTGCCTCCAATACCTCATGTGTGGTTTTCTCTGCCCCCAGTTGCTGACCATCTTTATATATTTTTTGCTTTGTACAGGTTTTATTTGTGCTGGACATTTTTTCCATTCTGAATGCCCTCATTTCAGGTTCCTTTAGCTGGTACATATAAACTTCATTATAATATTATAATACATTTTTTCCAGCTCATGGTTGTTACAGCTCCTCCTATTAGTGGTCACACGTGGGGACCGGCCGGTCATCATTTTCAGCGGGATCTTTTGATTCCCTCTGTTAATGTTAGGATCCTCCTCCCCTGCCCTTCTGATATCTGGGTTTCCACTTTAGAGGTACTGTACATTTAACATTAGTGGGATTTGAGTTCTGACTATATCTTCCCCGTTTGGTATTGTTTTTATACAGTATGTATGTTTTTTTATTGTGTTTCATTTGTTTTTCTAGTCCATGATTAATAAACCTTTTTGATCCTATATTATATTTTTCCTGATCAGAGTGCTTAATTTGGGAATTCTTTCTTCTTTGTGTGTTCATCTATTTCTCTTCCCATAGCACCGCCACTCTCCTATATTTTGGGTTATTTGTGGCCAGTGATCATAATTATAGTTTTTAGGTTTTTGATGCGGTTATATGTGTGTTTATATATATATATATATATATATATATATATATATATATATATCAAAGAAAGAAAAAAGGCGCAATCCTGTGTAGCAATAAAAACAGGAAAATGTATTAATTAAGCAAGGAAGGCTAGGTGACTGAACAGATTGAAACAAACACAATGATGCCAATAGACACAATGAACACAATATATGACAATAAAAAACAAGAGTACTCTTGAAATTAAAAAGAAAGGAAATGTGACCAAAAAAATGTCCAATAGCGCAAATGTAGGAGGCAGTGAGATGTGGGAGGAATTGTCACTCGATAGGTAGCAATTGACTAGAGCAACAAATGGGGAGAAGTAACTGACCCATGAGATGATAGATTGCGGATGCAGACGTGGAAAAATCAGGCTGATAATTACCTCTATAGATGGAGATGGGGGGTAAGCAAATAGCATAGGCAAGGGATTAAGGAATGGTCTCACCAAAGGATGTAACCGAGATGACCACAGGGGTCTCCGCGTCCCTCCGTCAGCACACCAACAAAATCACGCTGGAGATGAACATGTAATGCTGATCCGGGTAACACTGGAGACGCTGTTCCACTTCCACTTCATGGATTACCCCCTCACACAGGACAGCTGTATTCGTTCAAGTTGAATATTCACTCGTGTCTCTGCTTGATGTCGGACTCAGACTCAGCCAGGCAGACAGACAAATGCAGCCTTCCACTTTGTTCCGCCAATATAACTGAAATGGTTGCTCTCACTCCTCGCATCCTCTCACAGTCAGCTGTCGGACATTGATGACGCGAACCTACGCGTTTCGTCAGCTGTTGCGCCGACTTCTTCAAGGGTGAATTCTAGGGGATAAGTGATGAACCTTTATAGGGTTGACTTAAACCTGATAGGTTAATTAGTGGGAAGATAAATATGGAGTCTCTTAAAGAGAAATGCATACAGAAAATGACCATCAATGAAACAAGGATTGAGCCAATATATAACACAAAAAATCTAAGGTGATTAGAATAGGGCTGCAATATAAAACATATATAATAAGGCAAATCAAATTAAGAAAAAAGATATTATTAAATGTTACATACCAATAATCATAAAATAAATAAATATAAAATAACTATGAAATATATATATATATATATATATACTAAATATAAAAAAAAAATATAAAAATAATTAAAAAAAAAATTTAGAATAAAAAATAAATTTTTCATATAAATTATAATAAAAATTATGAATCTGGAAAAATTGTATATGTATATATATATACAGTATGTATAAATATACAGTGTTCGACAAACCTATACATTTGCACGCCCCGGGCGAGTGGATTTAACATCGTGGCGAGCTCCTATTATATATATATATATATATATATATATATATATATATATATATATATAGCGTGTGTTGGTGTGTGATATATATATAGTGTGTGTGTGTGATATATATAGTGTGTATATATCCGCTATAACGCGGATCCTCTTATAACGCGTATTTGAGCGTGGACCCCGAATTTAATTTTTTTTTTTTTTTTTAAGGTTTTTTTTTTGCACTCACACTGCATACACTCCCAGCCCACTGCATACACTCACAGCACACTGCACACACTCACAGCACACAGCACACAGCACACACACACAGCACTGCACAGCACACTGCATGAACTCAAAACACACTGCATACATTCACAGCACACTGCACACACTCACTGCTCACTGCACACACTCACAGCACACTGCACACACACAGCACACTTCACACACACACTGACACACACACAGTCTCACACAGTCAAATACACACACACACACAGAGACACACTGTCTCTTTAAGGGAGCTTGCTCTCGCAAGACGGAAGCAGAAGCAGGAAGCAGAGACAGGGAGAAGAGCTGCCAGAAGCAGGGTAAGTGCTGTGTGCTGGGTTTTTTTTTTCGGCGGCCATTTTTTTTTCGCGACCCCATTTATAATGCGGTGGTCGCGGGTGGACCCCGTGGACCGCGCTATAACGGGGTTAAGGTGTGTGTGTGTGTGTGTGTGTGTGTGTGTGTGTGTGATATATATAGTGTGTGTGTGTGTTATATATCTAGTGTGTGTGTGTTATATATCTAGTGTGTGTGTGTGTGTTATATATCTAGTGTGTGTGTTATATATATATATATATATATATAGTGTGTGTTAGTGTGTGTGTTATATATATATATATATATATATATGTATATAGTGTGTGTTAGTGTGTGTGTGTGATATATATATATAGTGTGTGTTAGTGTGTGTGATATATATATAGTGTGTGTTAGTGTGTGTGTGATATATATATATCTCTCAGCATGAGAGAGAACTGTATACCATTTTTAACACATGGCTACATACATATATATATATATATATATATATATATATATAATCAAAAAAATAAAAAAATAAATAGATGATACCGTTCTGTGGCTAACGAAATGCTTTTATTTTTATTAAAGGTTTTTGCTTCATTCATTGTAACATCGCCGGAAGAAGAGATCAGTGTATCTCGAAAGCTCGCACAAATAAAACATGAATATGAATATCACATAATTAGAATAGTACTTTAAAGCAGATAGTATAAAAGTAAAAAAAGAGAAAGCTGAAAATATAATGGTTTCTGACTTCCATCGATATCATCTTCTGGCTGTCGATGTGATGCTTTCATTTCTGAAATAAAAATGTAAAATAATTTTATTTGCTGTTCACTACAGTATGATTAAACGGTATAAGGAACTGCTTTAAGTATAGTATGGCATGAATGCACACTAAAGTGCTCATGCATGAACGAACACTAAAGTGCGCATGCGTCAATGCATTTACAGATTATGGCACGAATACAGTATGCGCGTCATTGGGAATTACAGTTACATTATATTTACATTGATTATAAACCTTGCCAACCGTGTGGTGGTGACCCAATGTTGATGCGGAGGGTATACAGTGTGTAGATGCTCGAGTCGATGCTGTAGTTGGATGCTGGTTCACTCTTCTTTACAATGTTGCTTCAGTTCATTGAGGTTTGTGGGCATATTTGTTTTATGCCAGCTCGTCTAAAGTCAGCCACAGCATTTCCAATTCGTAGTTGAGGTTCTGGACTTTGACTGGGCCATTGCAACAAAGGACCTTGATTCTTTTCTTTTTCAACCAGCCATTCTGTGTAGATTTCTGGTGGTGCTTGGGTCAATCACTGTCCTGTTATGACCCCATTTCGGCCAACTTTAGCTGTCGGAACAGAATGGCCTCACATTTGACTCTAGAATAACCTTTGGTATACAGAGGATTATCATGTCGACAATGACTGCAAGGTTCCCAGGTCCTGTGGCTGCAAAACAAGCCCAAATCATCACCCCTCCACCACCGTGCTTGACAGTTGGTATTTCCAGGGGATAACTAGAAAAAGTTCAATAGCCAGAGAATAAAGCATACCAGAAAGAGAGCACCCTTGCCTTATCCCTCTCTCTATGGGAAAAGGACTGCTCAGCCCACCCTTACATTTTTAAAAACACTGTAAATGTTAGAATATAACAACTAGACATAAGAAATAAAAATGTGTCCAAATCCAAAAGAATGCATGTTTTAAACAAATAACAATGATCAACTCTGGTCCAAAGAAATAAGACCAAAATTTAAATTGAAAACCTTCCCAAACTCCAATGGCAATACTTTCATCTTAATAAATTCTAGAATAACTTGAAAAAATCATTTCCAGTCAAAGTCCAATTTTTTTTTATAGAACTCTATAGATAGTCCATCATTGCCAGGCGTCCTCCCGTTGGACAAATCGGACACAGCAATAAACAATTAATCAAGCGTCAATGGTACAGTAAATCCAGTTCCTCTTGTACCACTTGCTGTAAAAATGGTAAATCGGTCAGAAAATTCTCCACTTCAACTTCATCCACAGGATCAGCAAGTAAAATCTTTATAAAAGGAAACAGCATACTTTCGAATACCTGCAGGATCAGAAACATCCTTTCCATCACACGTTTAAAAACAATGAATTTGTTTATGCTGAGCAGACTTTTTTTCCACACCAAAAAACGCCTTTGGGCCTCATACACTAAAGTCCGATAGAAAAAAATTGCCAGGGTTTTTAAAGCACCATTTTTTACAGCATTGCTATCATGGCATGCAGAAATCCCCGAATACCAGAGATAGCAACATTTCAACAAACGGCAAGTGGCCGGCTCCGAGATGATCGGCCCTCTGAAAAGGGTTCACCCAGCGGTCTCTCTGTGCAAATCTCACCGGAAATTAAAAGTTGTTCAAATTTAATTTTATTAATAGTGTTGATGAGCAAGGGGTCTCCGGAGCAGAACCGTGTTGATTTGAGGTCCGGGGACCCCCTGCTTCCTGAAATACAGGCCCCGTTATGGGGTGCCGGTATCTCCTATGCATTGAAATGTCTCGGTAACCTGACATGTAAATGCATAGGCGATACCGGCACGCCATAACGGGGCCTGTATGTCGGGAAACAAGGGGTCCCCAAGGCTGAAATCAAAGCGGTTCCGCTCAGGAGACCCCCTGCTCCTGCACACTATTAATACAAATTTCATTAAAGTAGCTTCATTACCAGGGGTTAAACACCAGTGCCATGTATATTGTGGGTAGATGGGGTGGGTGAAGGTGATATTTGGCCTTTGGTGGGCGTTTAGGCCATGCTGGTGTCTTGTGAGTGGACTTAACCCCTTCATTACCTTAGTGGTTAATACCGCTACAGTAATGAAGGGGTTAACACCTCTCACTACCACCATGGAGGCCTGAACACCCATCCTTGGAGCTAATACCCCCTTCACCCTCCCTCGCTACCCATAATAAACACAAACACACTCAACAGCCCCACTACCCACCTCCTATGCCCCCAATAAAATTACAATACCTAATAAACAACAATACACAACCCACCCACCCCCTGTTCCCCCAAATAAAACCATGATTTATTTTTTAGACACAGGATTAATACCACAGGCTGGTGAGGGTTCCCGGGTGGTCCCCATGATTGTCAGCAGGCCCCACAGTGCACCGCGGGGCTTTTTCACGGGTGTCTGGGGGCCCTCGGGTGATCCCCGCTAGGCTCTGTGGGCCCCCAGTTAGTCCCCGCGGGTGTCCGTCGGCCCCAATGGGGTCCACAGGTGGTCCCCACAGGTGTCTGTGGGTCCCCGGATCATCCCCACTGGTTTCTGGGGGCCCTCATATGGTTCCCATGGGTGTCTGGGGGCCCTCAGTTGGTCACCGCGACACCCCACAGCTGTGGGGCACCTGGTTCCTTCCCGTAGGTGTCCATGGGTCTTCAGGTGGTCCCTGTGGGTGTCCTGGTGTCCTCGGGTGGCCCATGATGGTCCCCGCTGTCCTGCGGTACCAATCATGTATTTAAAAAAATAAAAATGGCCTATATTCAATAAATACACCCCCCCAAACACACAGTACAGTACTGTAAGTTTCAAAATAACTATTATCCAGATATGGATAACAGATTATTTGCCCATTATTAAAAAACATTAGCCAGGCAGCATAAATACAGTAAATAAAAAAGTAAATAAAAACTTACTTACCCGTGCCAATGTTAAGGGCATCCTCGTCAGCATACTGCAGGGCCATGTCGTCCGTTGCCAGAAAGCATACATAATAAATACCATCTAATGGCCCCTAACCCCTCAATCACCTTAGCTGTTAATAACCGCTATAGTAATTAAAGGGTTAACCAACCCCCCCAGGAGGTCTAACCACCAACCCCAGACCCACTATACCCACCCTGTAACCATTGAGTGCAATAAGAACTTGTATGGTTTAAGATTAATAGAGAAACATTACAACAAACCATATGATGATCAGGAAAATTGGTTGGTATAATTCTACATCCACTCACCCTGTTTAAAAACTGGCAAGTAACATACACAAAGTCGAGTCTTGCTATGGAAACATGTTTACAATTAACTTTTAACCAAGTATATTGCTTACCACCAGGATTCCCATTTCTCCACGTATAAACAAGAGAAAACCTTTGCAACAAAGAGATGAGCTCTCTGGAGGACTGAGGGTGTGGCTCTCCATGGTTCCTGTCTGTCAGAGGATTCTCTGTGTATTTATAATCTCCAGCTAAAATAATAACCTCATCCTGTTTACAAGTAGATAATACATCACTCAAAATATACAAAAAAAAAAACACAATCTCTCCCAGTAACTGGTGCATAAATATTAATAAAAATTAAAGCTGTGTTCCCTATGTTAGCATCTACAGTACCTTCAATAAACGTCCCTTTATAATCTCATTAATAGAAACATTGCATGTTAGCACACCTGGGGCAAATAAAACAGCCACTCCTGCACTTGTGTTTGTACCATGATGGAAAACAACCTCCCGTTTCCACTCTTTAACCCAATCAGGATGATTTTTATTATCAGAGTGTGATTCCTGCAAAAAAAGAACATTTAACTTTTTTGAGAAAAATACTCAAACAAAGTTCTCTATTATTAAAATCTCGTCCACCATTAATATTTTATGTCCCAATTTGGAGTTTTTGCATTGGAAAAGAGGAAAAAAACAACAATAACAAAAAAATTTAAATCCAAAATAGCCATGATTCTTTTGAAGCCCCTTTACCCTCACCCTAAGTGAGATTTGGTCTGCTACTAGTGTTTTGGTGTAGAATGGTGCATACCTGTGAGGTAACAGGAGGGCTAATCACTTCCGCTGTGGTGGGGGGAATCATCAGGACAGGATTTACCGAGTACCTTTGTTCATTGGTTGCAGCGCCTCCAGTTAGCATGGATCCTCTGGATAGTAGGATGGTTCAGACAGACACCTTTCTTTATCCCGTCAGTGAATCACTCTGGTATATGGTTCGATGGTATTCATTTCAGTGTTTAGGATCTTACACAGCAGGTGCATCACTTTCCTTGCCTCCCCTAAGGTCACTTCAAGGCTTGTGACTCATCCACGCTTCCTCTTGCATGGTGCTCCTCCTGATGCCCCCTTATGAGACACAGGGAAGTTGTTGCTCACTCCACAGAGGGAGGAAAGAGACACCTGCACTTTTGTGAGAGAGACGGTATTTATACCATGGGGTTGGGCTTGTAACCCTGCCCCATAACAGAGCAGGTCTGATACTGACAGGTCATCACAATCCAGCATGACACCGAGCCAGTACCTCCCCCAGGCTGACACTCTCTGGCTGTTGCTAGGCCCACCCTTAGATACAGTAATGTAATGTACATGTAATGTACATGTAATAGCAAACAAGACCTTATGGAGGAATTAACCCTTCCACTGCCTGTACCTAACAGGGCTGACACTGGTAGGGCCCAGGGAAATAAGTAGGATGGAGGGGGGAGGGGAATGAAACAGATAAACTAAATAGAATAGAGGAGGATACAAGGGGTTATGAAGGTAGAATGGGGGCAAGTGCGAGTTTGACTAGCAGTGAGATACCCATAGTAAATACAGATAATACTAGAAAACTTCTAAAGACTAAACCAAGTGGGCGCAGTAAGGAAGGAGCAGATAAGATAATAGTACAGGCTAAAAAAAACTTAAATGCATGCTTGATAATGCAAGAAGAAGTGAAGATCATCAGGAAGCGCAATGTCATGTAAAAAACAGA